>VZRM01004756.1:30361-151981 GCA_013397955.1 Grantiella picta
TTTAATATGTATTTCAGTAGCTCCACCTTCAAGGATCCAGAAAGAGCCAGCTTGAGGGACAGCGGGCATGGGGACAGTGATCAGGCTGACAGTGACCAAGACACTAACAAAGGCTCCTGCTGTGACATGTCTGTTAGGGAGGCACTCAAGATGAAAACTACTTCAACTAAAAGCCAGCCACTTGAACAAGGTGAGTGAAGCCTACAAGGCCTACAAAAGCATTAAGTTTAAACCATTATTATCAACCTATTAGTATTGCAGTTGTGGGTTATCAGGGAGGAATAGCCCACTGATAATATTATCAGAGAAAACAGTAAATCTTGTCACTAGCCCAAAGCAAAAAACATATTATCTTTCAGAATGAACATGAAATGAAACCATAAGTGTCTAAAGCAGATTAAAAAATTAAAAAAAAAAATTAGTACTTTTAAAAAATGATTAGAATATACTTTATCTCCACTGGCATTGCCTGTGATATATTATATACAATCCTTCTGACAAAGTGTGATTTGGAAATTCAAACTAGGCATGACGGCAACAGATAAAAGAATGCTAGTCATTTACATTCCTCAAGCAGTTTGGAGAAGAGGAAAAGAAAATGCTTCAGATAAAAGACAAGAGTAAAAATGAATTAGAAGATGTTTTCATTTCATGGTTGAAATTTCCTGTTTGTAATGTTGATTTCACAATTAAGTGTAGTGTGAAAAGTGTTAAATACTAATACAATCTGATTTTCAGTGTACTTTCTTTCACATCCTGTGAAGGTACCAAAGATTAAGAGTGTTTATGAAACAGCTAAAATGACTTATACCAGGGCAATGACAGTGCTCTCCGCCAACATTCATTCTGACAAACAAGGATATTTATTTCCTTAAACTGTGTCCAATTAATTTTTTTCCAGATGTGTTTTATCTAATTAGGAGAGCTTTTATTTCAAAATAAGTTGTTTTTTTTTTTTTTTAAGCATCAAACAGACAAAGCACTCCAGCATTCTCTGCCTTTATGCTTTTTTCCTAGGCTGGAATCAATAAAGTGCACCACTGAATTATTTTAAAATATTTTGTATGTTTCCCATTATTTTACTTTGTTGTGGGGAAGGTCATTCAGTGTTAAAGACAGTTAAGAAATTATTAAATCAGTCAGCCTTAATAAGAAGTTATATTTCTAATTAAGCAGAAATATACAAGCTTTTTATTAGTTGTTGATTAATTAGACCTGGGTTTTTCACATCTTTGTTTAGTCTGATCTGTAGAACAGTCATTGGGAAATACATGTTCAGCTTCATTTTTCTGATTATGTTGAGATTGCAGTATAAATTTTGCAGCATAGAATATTTAGAATGCTGCAGTATAATTTATTCAGTATACATTTGGAGGTTGACCTCATATATGACCTTATTTTCCAAGTAATAAATGCTGGAAAGATTATTTTTTCCTGACCTTTTGCCACAGCAACTCTCTGCTTATAATTGGACATTGATCTGTATAAAGATTCAGTGCTGTATTTTTTTTTAAAGAAGCTATTTGAGCATGTGTCTTACTCTTTCAGTTTTGCGTTAAACAAAGACAAAAATTCTGGATTTCCATCTATCAAGTATAGTCATGAAAGAGCTTTAATTATTTTTTTAAATTTCACTCAGAAACTATCCACTACTCAGATTAAAAATGTATGTTTTTTTAGAAAAGGACTGTATGGCCGGTGTTCACAATACTGCAGTTTGTCCAGCAGCATCAAACCCAGTTATGGTCAAAATATATGCAGCCTGGTAAGCATATTAAGCCAACCATTGCTGCAGCTTATTTTCCTTATAATGCAAAGAATCATATGCAGGTTTACATTTGTCATTATACCTAGATGAGGTGCTCTATTCATCAAGAAAATTTATTCCAATGGCTCATATGAATTCCTCATGTTCTTATCAAACATATATTGAATTTCGGATGTTAAGTATTGTCAGCCACTGAACCACAGAAGTGGGCGTTTATGTGAATTTTTTAAGAGGAAAAAAATAATGGGGATAGAGAGATATAAACTACTTCTTCCTTTTCTTAAATTTTTTTTGTTCCCCCCAAATATAATTACAGATAGTAATGATATAAATTTATCTGAATGAACTTTTCGGTCTCAAGTGTTCTGTAAAAAAATCATTGTCATATTATGAAAATTGAACCTGCGTCGAGCACCTTATGGGATTTCAGGACATTGCAGTAACAAATGTGGTGCTACGCAGTGTTCCCAATGAAATCAATAATTACTTGTCATTGAGCTTAGTACGATTAGGGTTCTTAGCCCAATGTAATTTTTCTCTTTTGAAAATTCTTTTCTCTAGTCATAAACCAAGTTGAAGGAGGGTAAGAAATATGATATATGTGATTAGGATAGGAAAATAATTGAATTTTTCTTTAGAGAAAAATTGTTTTCTGGGAAAAGGAGAGGGATAGTTTGCTAGAAACAATTGTCTCCAGCAATGCCTGAAGCAATATCAGAAGTTGTGGTTCTGTCATCATTCTGGGTTGTATGCAGGGATGGGAAGCCCCTATTTTGTAGCAAAGTTCTAGGCTTGATTATTGTTGTTTAAATATACTTAAAATACTTTAGCTTCTGCAATTAAAACAACACATTATTAAGTCTTCTGACATTACTGAGATTTTGCCTGGATTAACTGTGAAGTCAGGATCTTGATTTGAGAATCCTAATTTAAAAATGAGTTAAGTCTGACATATTCTTTATGTAATTCCAAACGCTATTGCCACATGTCCAGTTCTGTGCATGGCAGTAATCAGAATGCTAGTTGTACCAGTATTTTGACTAGTTTCGAGCAGTTCTAGCCTAGATAACTGAAAATTAAATGGCCATGCTGAGATTAAAAATGTGTCGGTAGCACTACAGCAATTGTGTTTCCCTCAGTAACAGAGTAGGAAATTTTATGAAAAAAATATTTTGTAGGTAAGACGTCTTCTGATTTCAGAATGGGATGGGAAGCAATCAAGCTTACTTTATGATTTTTATTATATTAATGAAAACACTGAGTGATAAAGCCTCCATCAGTTTCCTATTGAAACAGTTGATTTCTAGGAAAATATATCTAGATAGCAAGTTTTGTCTGGTAGTGATTTTAAACATTTTCACAAATTAGAAAGATAATGTAAATTAGATATAATTAATTTCATAATTAATGAAATGCTTATGGAATGGCTTTAATGGAAGGAAAGCAGAAACCCCCCCAAACTATTAAACTTACCGTGATAATAAGTCTTAAGTTAAAATAAGCACGTCCCGCTTTAGTTATCTCAGCCTTATATTCTCTTGCTGTGATATCCAATCCACTTTCTGCATAAGAATATCTAGCTGTCTCTTAAGCTTACTTATGCTATCTTAATCAGCTGTCTTACTAAACAGCTTGTTCCATATGCCTGCTACTCTTAATAGAATGGTTTTGGATAAATTTGTTTTGTTTACCTGTCTGGTTTTTTTCACTTCTGTAGTTGATACTTTAAACCCTATCGCAAGTATGAACAGTTAAGGATGACCCTTAGAAGTCTTATAAGAATTAGTAGTTTTGAACACATCTGTCAAGTTGTCTATTTCACTTGAAGCAGTAGCATGTAATATTCAATTTTTGCATTTAAGTAACAGACTAATTGTTTTGTTTGGTATGGTTTAAGAATAACAGCAGTAATCTATATTTCTTTAAAAGGTATCCAAAACTGAACATTATAACCCATGAACCATAAACAATGATATCTACAAGGGAGCAGTAAAACAGCAAGACGTTAATTTTACACTTTTCTTAGCGAATCCTGCATATGCTTACCTTATAATCAGTAAAAAATACAGAGTTATGGGCTTTTCTGTAGTTACTCATAAATTATTGTCTTTGTTAGACTTTCCCAGGAATTTTTAGTTTCGTTTTCCTTTGTTCTGTTTTTTTTTCTGTCTGTGTTTTCTTGTTTCAGTGTAAATCTACACTTTCATGTCTTTGTCAAAAAAACTTCAAGGGATTAAATATATCCAAATTCAGTAGCTTTGCTGAGTTGTTGCTTTGTCACCATGCATTGTGTCTTTCTTTCAACGCAGTTTCTTACCATTCACACCTGCATCCTGTAGAAGAGCCATTTCTGCATATGCTGTTGCCTCATTAACAATAGCATGGATCCTGAGAATAAACAAAAAACCAAAGGCAACTGCTTGGAGGAAGGGTAACAGGAAGCTCTTCAGCGTAGCTGTCAGAGTCTCCTCTAGGACTAAGACTGCCCATCAGTCTTCTCTGTAAGACAGCACCATTTAAGCCTAGGATATAGTTACTAGTATAAAAGGAATTTAATGTGTCTGCTTGAAAAAAAGTGATACGAAGGGTAACTTAAAAATATAATGGCTCTTTCTTCATCACAGCAAAAATACATTTATGTGACAGCTGCTGCAGTTCTGCATGCAAGTCTTAGGAATAAATACTGTATCAGTGCTAGAGAATCTCTATGAATACTGTTTGTTACCCATTGTGTTTGCCCACTGGGCATGTTCACATGACAAGTCTGTAGTAACTTCTTCATTTGTAGTCTCCATTTCTAAACAAGACTGACCCTAGAAATCAAGTATCCTGCATTATCCATCTGCAGCAGAGCAGAAATTACCAAAATTTTTACCAATATCTTTCTGGAGTATCCAATAATTTTCTTGGCATAATATTGCTCAAGTCTGTTGGATAATTAAAATCCATTCTGTTTAACTGAGTTAGAGTCAGTCTAGACTGGTAAGTGCAGAAAGTTCATCAAGCACATTTCTGCTGTCAGACATCACCGCCAATGCTTTCCATGCCATTGGGGATGATGAGTTCTTTTATGAATACATCAGCTTAATGAGATAATAGAAAAAGAAGATTGTGGAGAAATATTTCTTTTCAAAGTCTGCAAAACTGGTGATGGCCTCTTCTGAGAAACTGATGGAGCCTGGGAGTCCCCAGGAACTGACACAACCTGTGAAATCTTTTGTTCAACAATGCTTCCTCCCATACGTTTTTTCCCCTGGACAGAACATCTATCACATTCTCTCTGTGCTCAGAATAGCTGTCAGACTGCCCTTCTTGCTCTGACACCACCTAAGAGTCTTTATGTCCAGCACTATCATCCCTTCTAACTCGCTTAACCTCTAACATGGCCAGGTAAGATGCTAACTTGCTGTTTACTTGCACGCAGTACCCCTTTTTCAGTTTCATCTGATTAATTGTTTTCAAGAAAAGATATAAGAGCAACCTAATTGTATTGAGGGTCTCTTTCCTTTTCTTAGTAGGTCTTAGTAGTAGAATCTGTTTCTAGAACTGTAAGTTCTGGACATGGTCAGGTGAAGCCCACACAAAATGAGGTTTTGAGTCTTGGGTTTTGTGCTTCTTTTTGTTCTTTTCTATAAATTTTTCTCTCTTTTTTTTTGGTTCCATGCTTTATGCAAGCACACGCATGATCCTCGATGAGGACTAGCATAGGTCAAAGACAATTAATCTATTCTGTAACTGTTTCTGATTGACCAAATTTGTTATCGGTGAGCTGGAGATACTTGACTTTAGCCTTATTCTAATAATGAGACTTTTAATTTAAGATTAAAAATGTCAGTAGAATTTCAGGGTTTTATGAAGAATAAGATCATTCTTATATTTCTTTGATATCTACTCCAGTGTGTATAACAAGTTTAATATGACATTGGAGCCACTGACATTACTGCTTTCCTTTTTTTCTGCTGTGAGTACGTTGTTCAGTGAAAGAATACTTCTAAATGTAAGAGAATTAGCAGGATTATTATTGGTCTCATACTTCTTATGAAGTCCTTGTGAATGGTGATATTGAACCTTGATTAGTATTAAACTTTTAAATTGATATCTTTCACTTTAAGTCAGAGGAAACTAATAAAAATTTCAACTGTTCTAAGTATCTTGACCTCAAACATTCATTTAAAGATGATCTAGGTAACACTTTTGCAAGATTTCGTTACCTGGGCTGAGCTAGACGGTGCAAATGTTCTGTAGTTCCCTTTTTTGAGAGAACAGAATTATATTCTGCTTTCTAACTTATGTTAATGAAATACAAAGAGAAATACAGGTCGTTTGCCTTTGATGTACATATGATTGTCAGCTTTTCTCATGTTAATACCCAGTAATCTATGACATATCTTTTGCTATATAATGTATCAAGCAAATTATGTGATGGATTTAGACAAAACAAAGAGAAAACTGCCAGCTTTTGTTCACTCAGAGTTTTATGTTGGATATCTTTTATGGTTTAGGTTCTATTTTTAGACCATCTCCTAGTCTACCAGTCAATTTAAGTTCCTCTTTTAGATTTCAGTTATTTTTATACCCAGTCTAGATTTGATTGAAGCTGTGATTGCTTCAGTGCAGAGTCCGGTTTGTTTCGTGCTTCCTCGTTAGAGATGGGAGGGGTCCCAGGCACAGGTTCACCATAGCGTGCTATTCTCACACGTATACGAGCAGCTTTGATTTTCAAGCAGGGCTATCCAGGTAAGAAAGCAGAAGTTTGAGTAAGCAGATGTTTGTCCTAAAAGAACAGAAAAAGTCAGAAACGGAAGGGAAGTGGCATCGTAATGGAGAAGGGATACATTGACTTAAAGCCTCACTACTTCTCTGTCTTTGCTGATACAAAATAGAAAAGTGGTGCAAACATTCTGGCAGCTGAAGTGAAAGTGAATACAGTTTGCATCAGATTAATTTAGCCTATTATTGCTGCCTGTTATTGCCCATTACCCTGCATTTCAACCGGCATTGTGTTCTGCCACGCTGGGTTTTTAACCAGGTGCATGTTTCAGCACCTGGCAGATTATTGCCATCATGTATCTGCTAGCTGTGAAGTTTTGTGAACAGCATATCCCACAATTAATTCATTTAGCAAAGATTAAGGGGAAAAAAATCTATAACTGACTTTCAAAACATACAGAAAGAGCTTTCTGCTTTGATACACACAAACATGTCACTGTGACTCAAAGGGATTACAGCCATTCAGCTCAACTTCTTCTATGCACCATTTGGTGTGTTATGCTACACTTTTCCGGTAATTTCATTTCTCCTCCACATTATTTCTAGTTATTTTATAATTAGAAATGAATTCAGTGGTTGAAAATTATGTGTATTTTTGACCTGTATTTTGTTTTCATTGGATGCTTTGCTATCAAATCAACTTAGATACATCCTTACTAGCATCTGAAAAGTTTGTGACTGCACCAATGAAAGTATTCATAAATTTCAGAAGAGATTTCTTTTATGAGCTTATTTGCAAATTAATTCATACCATGCACTTCAAGATCACAAGTCCATTACCATAAGTCTCGTATCTGAGATTCTAATATTTGGGTGCTGTAGCTGTTGGTGCTCATCTCTTTCTGCTTTACTTCAGAGGCAAAAAAGCAGAATATCCCTCCCCTGTCGCTAGTGGAAATCTCATTACATCCTTTCTGTACTTTCTGTTTTGACACTGCCTTTCCTGGGGCTGAGCACAGTTATTGTACTGCAGTTTGTTCTTGGAAGGCTTAGAATCCATAAGTTATCTTTTCACTTTATTCCCACCAGAAGAGCAAGAGAAGGATTTGCAGTTCTCAGTAAGATGAGGTCCTTCTATGTCAAAATCATTATCTTCAGCTAACATTTCTTCTTTTCAGATTCTTCGTATAAATTGAAAGAAAAGTGGGGGCATAGAAAGATCAACAACTTTTGAAACAAGGAAATCAGAAAATAGAGAGTTTTCATAGTTTCAGGCTTTATGCATTTCCCTGGGTGATAAATGGATGTTCTTTACGTGTGCTTACTTTTGTTAATGAATATTTTAGGGTACATATTCATACATCGGATGGATACTTAATGTCAAGGAAACTATTTTAACAGGACTAGAGAGTCTATTCCTGCCTGCCTCTTACTCTGTGTCTGAAAACGTCCTTGAGTGGAATACTTACAGGTTTCTTTTAATTAAGAATAGAAATAAGAATACAGAGAAATAAGAATAAATAAGAATACAGAGAATTAGACTTTAAGAAAACATATATGTGAGGGTATGTGTGCTTATTCAGTTATACAGAGGAGACAATTAAAATAAATACATCTTCTGTCTTTTCCATTTTAAATAATCATTGTATGATTTATGTATCTCATTGAGTCAGCAGAAAACACAGATATGATAAAAAGCAATAGTAGACAAGATTTAACAAAATGCCATTGCAAATTCCAGCCACATTCTTTTTACCAACAAGAAGCCATGTTCTGCATATGGAGTTACCATAGATGCTGATACATATTAGTTGGAAATCTGAACGTTTGTATTTGTATTTATCAATAGTTCTATGTACAGCTGGGGAAGACAAAAGAGAAGTGTCTTAAATAAGGGACAGGAGTTAATTATTCCATTCAACAATGCTTTAGCTAGAATACTACTAATTGTATTTTGTTCTTCTGGAACAAAGAGTATCTCCTAATATCTGTGCACACTAATAGAGACTGTCCTTTTCATGGCCCTTTTTCTGTTTATATACTATTTTTCTCCAATGCTGTGATTTCCAGAGGGAGAAATGTGGTTTAATTTAGTTTGGGCCAGAGTTGCAGCATTCTCTAATTGATGATACATCCACTGTACACAGTTTGTAGGCATATTTTAAAGAAAGATCTGGAAAAATTCAAAATCAGAAAAGAAGTATAATAACAGCAGAAAGCAGAGGTTTGCGAAACACTGCCTGTAGGTGAAGTTTGAAAGAAGTGTTTGTTTAGAATCTGTATGTGTTTAAATCAAGAAGGACTGGGGTGAAACATAATAAAGGTCTCTGTGTATATAAAGTTGTTATAAATAGGATGGTGATTGCTTTTTCTTTTCATTTTGTTTAATTTGCTAGGAGAAGCATTTAAATTATATTTGAGGGAGAACTTTTCTATAAAGATGTGTAGGCACTGAAGTAGGCTACCCCTATAAGTCAAACAATACTCTTTCCTGGATATTTTTTAAACAGGTTAAATGCACATTTGTCAGTGATAATCTAGGTTTATATTTAACTACCCAGGGCCAGAGGATCCACCCTAGACCTGCTTTTTATGGCACCATAACTAAATATGGGGATGCACTCTATTGTCTAAACCTGAGTAAAACATACTGAAAGGGAATATTTGCTCTTACCCGCTCTGCAGCCTCTTCTCTTCTTTATTGTGAAGAACTCACCGTGTTAGAGAATTGCAGGGAATATGGATTATTTAGTGCATCCTGACAATAATCCCTGATATAATATAATAAGATGCAGCATTTAACATGGATTTGGTGCAGAGATAGAGCTGCAGAACAATTAACTAATGAAACTTGGGGAAACTTTGTCTAGCCTCTGTACTTCAGTGATGCACGATGCCATGTATCAGCCTCTGTGCACCTACTGCCCAATCTGATCTCCAGAATGGCAGAACAGCTGGTTTCCATTCCCTGCTGCTGCTTTCTCCTATTCCAGCTGCTGCACTCAAATAACCTCCCTTCCCCAAGTGGGCTTCATATGGTTTGAAAGGGACTTAATGTACCTCAGTGCATAGGGAACTTTTGATGCATATTTCATCATGTTTCAGTTCTTTCTACAGGGAGCACTGCATGTATAACAGATGTTCCCTGACTACCACCCTTTCCTGAAGGTGACATGCCCTTTTTTTGTTTCATCTCTAATGTATATAGAGCTGGTAATGCCTGTGTGGTACTAAGAAATAGTGCTCCATAGCTGCCCCTGTGCTGCATGCCAAGCTATATTTAATTCCATCTGCTCCCCTCTGCAGCGTGAAATGGAGAAGAGCATATGCCCAGTATAACTAAGTGACACTGTGGCATAGATAAAACCCCTTTATTCAAGATAAGCATAAGTATTTAGATTTAGGATCCCCCATTCTTCCATCTTTTTAACACATAAATTGTTTTATATAAATTAGTGAGGATGTTCATGTAATTGCATATCAAAAAATGCATAGTCTTTTATTATTTTTTTACAATTATTAGTTTTGAATATGTACACATAGTATGTGTGTCTATATATGTCCACATGCATATTCATAAAGACAAAAATAAGACATCATTAACTGATGTCCCTGAAAACTTAATTTTGTAATCTGTATAAATCTGTATCTGAACAGTATAGAAAACTGAATGCTTTGAAACATTTTATGCCTGCTTGTTTTAAAACTGCAACCGTGGGAAAAATTCACAAATCCATTTACACAAAACACTCAATTTTCATCCTAAAACTTGTTTTGGAAAGAAAAATTTTGAGGCAAAAGCTATCAGATTAAAATAGAATAAATAACTGAAAAGTGGTACTTTACAAATAAAGTTTTTTAATATCTATTTAATAATGTATAGCACTATCTGACCCAATTTTTATTTGAACAAATGAATGCAGTTCTTACATAAAAAGTGCAGTTTGGATTGCACATTGACAAGATCCCTAGGCAACTGCAGAGCCCAAAAAACCTTTCAAGGTCCAAATAAAACATAAAAAGAAAATAGAAACAGAAAGGGAACTGTGTCTGTTCTGACCCGGTGGAGAGACTTTTGCAGCACATCTGTAATCTCCATGGCCCAGGGAAGTGCATATTGGATCTGTGTGTGCTGCTGAATATGAATATTCCCACACTTTGTGAAGTATTCCTACACTTTGTGGAATATACCTGCATTTCATGTCTGTGATTAGTTTTAACAAGTGGTATTTCTTTTCAACATTGCTAGTTTGACTTGAAGCAAGGATTCTGTCCCTTATCCTTATGGTATTTTGTTGTTGTAAGCAAAGTTCACATAAATTACTTCTCTTTGAGGGGAAGTACATGGAGTAGAGCAGGATGGAGAAAAAAGCTACAGTGAGCACCGAAGCTACTGCTGCGAAGAAAGCTTTAAATTCAGCTTAACTTGCCACTGTGATGTGGCTGCTTTTTTGCTTCTCAAGAGTACCAGAGTACATGAATAACCAGGGCAAATTGCTGAACTAGATCATAAAAATTATTAAAAAAAAAATTAAAAAACCAGTTTAATTAATACTGCATATCTTAAATCACTGGGAATACCACCTAATTTAAAAAAATGGTTTTTTTTCCTTTGACATTCATATTTGCAATAAACAAATAAGCAGTTTGGACCCTCAAAATAAAACTTCTTTCAAAATTTTCTTTCTTTATTATATTGATTGTGAAAATAAAATCCTACAAGGAGTTTAAGCCTATTACATTTAAAATAATGATTTTTTCCTATGGATATCTTTTTTTATACAAAAGCATTGATAATGTCGATATTTTGGTTACATTTAGAGTGTTTATTCTTCATTATTAATGCATATTTTCATTCCTTCGTTTTTGACTTTATATGTTTTATTTTCTGTGCATTCACATTTTTTTCTTAGTGTATGGAGAATAGCAGAAATATTTATGTTGCTACAATTTTGGCGCAGGAAAACAGCCTCTCATACACAGGCTAGACAATTACTGAGAAGTGTGGACTTACCTTCCTTTTGTTTTTGAGACATCTTTCCCCAATCACCAATTCAAAATTATTTTACAGTGATTTCAGGAGTTGTGTAACCTTCATAGGTATGATAAAATAAGCCAGTATTTAAAGCCTGAAAACTCTGTTGGTACTTAGAACCTAAAGACTTCTTTAATTTTTTTAAAGATGTGGATTCAGATGTTGGTAAAAGTTCAGTTTATTGTAAATTTGTTAAATGTCTTTTTCTGATGTGCAGGAGTGTGGAAAGACAGAGAGTTAGAGGAAGAAGAAGAAAAAAAGCCGTTAACTTAGAAGTTAAAAGTGTGGGAAGATAACATGTAGCACAGAGGAGGAAAAAAAACCACACTTAGATATCCTAAGAAATAAGAAACTGCCCTACTGTTAGAGGTAGTATGTTTTTGTTAAATTAAATTCTCTGCCAAAAGTGATCAAAATTTCTAATTTTCTAAAAGAAAAGCTGTATTTAAATAATTCTAAACAGGAATCTATTCCATATCAGAGAGGTGCTTGCTTTTTTGCAAAAGCTCATCAGGGTTAGCGGTTGTACCCCCTTGACAGTTTGAAATAAACACAGTATGCTTTNACAAAATATAACTTCGTATTTTTAATCCAATGTTAGGTAATATAATTCTTTTGCATAAGCCTTTGTATCTAAAAAAAATTCTCAAAACTTAGATGACATTTTTAATTTAGATGTGTGAACATAATACTTTGGAAAAGAGAAAAAGAAATTAAAAATTATAAGTTTAAGACAGCTAAAAATACTCTTCCAAACCTTAATGAAATCCAGGATATTCAAGTTAATGACATCTTCATTTACACTGAATTTTACATTTTAAAAATAGATTCAAGACTAAGGCTTGGGTTTTCTCATAGATATTTGGTCCTCTATAAGTACAACAAGCTGGAAAGACCTGAAGGTTTTGTTAGTGGGGAAAAAAAAGGAAAATAAAGCTTCCAATACCTCTACATTTTCAACCCAGTTGAAGGAAAGAACAGCCAGATATTCTCAGGAACCTTGTCCCTATCATTTCACCTACTATCTCACCTACATCTGAGCTAGTCACCCTAATTCTCTATGGTTAATTTGTTGATGAGGTCTCTGTAATTACTGAGGAGAGTGAGGTACTTCTAGAGTATGATTCCTTTGACCTGTTTAAGATGAATCACACCATCTTTACTGTCAGCATGACTAAATGAGATAAAGTTAAATAATTATACATACCTAAAACTATGAAGGATGAATTTCAATTCAGGTTTTGAGGGAACAAGCTTTTTGCACAATGACTGTTGTTTATTACAAGTTTTGGGCTTCTGTGTTTCTTATTTGTGTTATAGATGTTAATGGTTCCAGCCCAAATTCATTCTGGAGACATCATCACAAATTTATTCAGCAAATCTTTCCTATTTCATCTGTCATGCTGTGGAGGTGGTGAATATCTCTTCCATTGCAGAAATATGATTTCTACTTTGCATGGCTATTATTCCCTCTTGCACGTATTTGCAGATGGGAGCTTTCTTCTTTCACAAAATTGGGTGTCAGTCTATGGTGCATAGCTTTTTATACTTTGCTTAAATATTTATCTACTTGGCTTTTGGTTTGAGTTCTTATAGCCAAATTGCTAGTGCCAGAAGCAATAGAGTACGGTGTGTTGGGGGTTTAAAATTAGAATCTGAAATCAACCTTCTAAAAAGCCCTATGTGCTGAAATGCTTTACTGAAATGACTCACAAGAAAAGAAAGGCATGGTCTTGGATTATATGGACCTCTTAAAATCAAAATAAATTAACATATTTATCTGACTCCTGGAACTATTTTAATTTAAATTAAATAAATATCAAGGGATGAATAAAAATGTTAATTTGAGGATTAATCTCTGTGTAAAATATCTTTACCTTTCATAATTTTAATCTTCAATAAATTTTTATCATTTGATGAATAGAAGCAATTCATGAACTCGTTAAACGTATCTACTCATAACATCTAAAACAGTTCTTGTATGTTCATTAAATAACAATGTATTCTGGAATAGCTGTTAATCCCTGGCAAATACATTTAAGAATCAACTGGCATTTCATAAACATACAGTAGCAATCCCCTTAAATCTAAGTAAATATTTGTTTAAGATGCTTCAAGTCTGTTCCATTTTATCACACCCACTGTAGGGTGTGCCATTTTGATGGCAAGGTGAGTTTTATCTGCGTGACTACACCTGCCCTTCTCCTCTCAAATTCATCACCAGAGCCAGCTGCTGGAGATGTTGCACATGCTGGCACAAAGAGGTCTCCTTCCAACCTTTCTGCACTGCGTCCCTGAAAGAGATAAACTAAACTAAATACGTATTCATATAACTATGTGAATGTCAGAGTTTCCTGCCAAATAGCTGTTAGAACTGGGGTTGTCGTATTTTTTCACACTTCTAGATGACAGAGCTTTACCAGCAATGCTTCACAATATAGATCAGGTCTCGCAAGTTGCTATTCAGCATCAGTGTTATTGATAGAGAACATAGTCTGCTTCCTTGCAAGGCTCACACAGAGAAATATTGAGATGCATTTTTGGCAAATTGAACAGGGTTGCCAGGAATATGTTAAACACCTTCTCATGTACAGATTAACCCTAATAACAACTATTTAATGCTGTAACTGCCCCTCAGAACTATCTCAGAAATTAAATCTTCTGTTGTGTTCACTCCAATACATTTGACTGCCTTCTGCTTTTGTGTTTGCTCTTTCAGCTTTGTTAACTGATAAACAAGTAGTGGAGTAGGCATCTTATCTGGATTTTTTTTCGTCTTTCTCTCTCGGTAGTCCCTTTAGTTTAGGAAATTTGAGTACTTTCTTGTGATGGTTTAGTTTACCTTTACCTTTTTTCTTACCCACTTTAAAATATTTGTTTGGTTGTTGTATTTTTTTCTTTTTTAATATTCAATTACTTTTACAGGGAAAGAGAAAATAGAGACAATGTTTTTAAAACAAAAAAAAAACCTAAAGCCCACCCCTTTCAAAATAAAAAAATCAAGATTTTATGTAAAAATATTGAGTAGACAATTTCTAATGATTACAAATTGCTATTTCAGAAATTATAGGAAGTGTAATTTAGATTAAGGCCCTATTATAATTTATACTTTGCTATTCACAGCTAGATTTGTCATTCACAAAATATTCTAAGTTTATCTGTTTTGCAGAATGGGAAAACAAAAGTGTTTATTACTGAAAATAGTGTCAGAATTTCTTCAATTTACATCTTTTTACAGCTTTTAATATCTCTATGCCTTGCCTTGTATCAATACAGCTAATGTGAGACAATTTAATACCTTTATATTCTTTATGATTTGGATTTTAGATCCCTCAGCTTTTTGAAAATTTATTAAGATTTTTATTTACTACCATCGAAGAATTTCACTCTGAGAAATATAAGATTCAATATTATGATTATTCTATTGTTGGAAAAAAATATAAAATATTTTTAATAGGAAAGACTTTGAACTTAAAGCAGTAACTTAGTAATAATATTGGACATATAAAAATTATTGAAAAGGTAGGCAAATTTTCTATTGGACATATGAGATTTTGAACTGTATACTTTCTGTGACTTCTTATAATTGTGGTCCCATCTTTCTCTTTTTATCTCACCATTCCAGCACAGATTGTTAAATGTTACTCCTGTAACATGTATCTTGTCTGGAGCAGTAATGCTGGTAGCCACATATGCATTTGATTTTATAAAACTAAATTCTTAATAAGGAGATTTTTTTTCCAGATAATTTAATATCTTTTATTAAACTGAACTAAGATAGCACTTAAAAATAGCTCCCTGACATTCACGATAATGGATATGAAAGCAAGAGTAATAAAAATTGCTGGGAAGGTGCAGTGCAAGCACTGATTCAGCAACTACCACACTGATTTAAACATTTTCTTTGGTACATAAGATATTAATCTGTAGGGGCTTAAAAGCATATGAAAACAACCCTGTCTAGTAAGGGTTGAGATGTGGAAGTTACATGTGAAGTAAAAAAGTACAAGTCATCGTGCTGTCTAGGGCACTGTATGCGTGCCCTTCACTTACAGCAGCTGAAGGTAATTCAATCATCCACCCAAACACAACATCTGAGTCACCTTGTGGAATTTCCTGTTACTCCAGCATTTGCACAAAGACTTCAGGACAATTACAGCCCCGTGCAATTAAGGGTCTAAAGAAAAGATTGCAAGAAAATAAAAAAGACGCTTTTTCATCAAATCTGTGAGGATTTTTGTTTCTCGATTTTGTGTAATGGTGTTATGGTGCCTTAACTTTCATAATGTCCTGCACAACAATCTCTACCACTTCCTTTGGTGTGTGCACAAACACACTGCTTTTGATTGAAACCTGCCACCTGATAATTTTACAGTGCCTAGTTCTTGCTTTAGGAGAAAGAGTAAATAATTGTTTCTTACTAGTCTTCTTAGTGACAATCACGATTCAAAAATCTTTTCATATTTTCCTTTTGTTGTGTTTTCTTCAAGCTGAAAAATCTTAGTCTATTTAATCTCTTCTCTTATGAAAGCCTTTTCATAACTTTGATCATTTTTGCTGCTCTTTTTTGTCTTTTCAGTTCTATTATATTCTTTTGAACATGTCATGAGCAGAACTGAATACAGAAGTCTAGACACAGCAGCTATGGATTAAAAGAGTAATCTTTTGTGGTTTAATCTCTATTCTTTTCCAAGATATCTTCTTATTCTAACTGCACTCTTGATGAACTATGAACTGACATCTTCATTTGACTGTCCAGACTAATACAGAGGTCAGTTTCAGAGTCTCTTGCTTGTGTATTGAGAGTTGTTACTGGTTTCTATTATGTATATTACCTGCATTTGTTGACACAGGATCTCATGTGCCATTTTACCATAGTCATTCATGACATCTATCTGCAGTTCTTCACAGCCTCAGATTTTACTACTCACATTTGTTTGATACCAAAGCTAATTTAAGTGATAGTGTTACAATGCTCTAATTTCATATTTGGATTCCATATGGTCTGCTGATTTGTTAGGAGTCATTTTACCCTATTAATCTTTTAGTTCCAGGCAGTTTTAATAACTCATTTCTATCCCCAAAATATCTGCATTGTAGGAATTTCCCTGGGCTCCTTCTTTCCAAAACTTTTTTTTAAAATTTTTTTTTTCTTTTATGAGGAGTGGGTGCTTGTAACTTTATCTTCTTTCAGCGCTGCGTGTATGATGATTCTCTGTCAGCCTCACTGATCCACTGATCCTCTGGAAGACTTTCATTTTTTTTTCTGATATTTTGGTAAAAATTTCTCATTAGTTTCTGTGCCATGAACAAATAGTCTTCAAAACCTTTTTCATACTTCCCTAAAATATTATAACATTTTATTTGTTGGACTGCATGCATTTTTCTTATCCTAATTTGCTCACAATTCTGACATTTTTTAAGAGTGTCTTTTTACTCCTTATGGCCTTCTTTAGTCTGCTGTTTCACCATGTTGGCTATTTTTCTGTCCTTTAAAAGCGTTTTTGATAAGTGGTATACAGTTTCTCTGAACTCCTAATACAGTATCTTTAGCCAGTCTGTCATGCGATCTCTAAGCATTTAGTCTCTTAGTTGTCCTTTTCAATTTCCTTTCGAAAAGCTTTTTCATGTTCAGGTAGTTCCCATTTTTCTAAGTTACATGATGCTGTAGCTTTTTTTTTTCCTTTCCTTTTTCTTCTTTTCTATATCCATTAAATTTGAGAGCTTTGTGGCCAGCATTACAGTGTAACTTATATATAGTTACTTTTTCCACGTGGCCTGTTGAATGCTAAAAAGTAAATCAAGTCAGCATTGTTTACTGTCTCTTGAGGACTCTTGTGTACTTTTAGACTAGTTGTTGTAAGTGCAATGTACTTCTTCATTCCTATATGATTTGTATCTTGGAATTATAATTACGCTGGGTTCCACTGGCTGTTTTTTACCTTTGTGAGGTATTTGTTACATCACATTCCTCAGTCAGAACCAGCAGCTGCTGGAGTTCTTATCTTTTAGACTTAAAAAAAAGGTGTAGAATCAAGTAAATACCCGATTTTGGTTTGGCTACCAATTTTTATGTTCCCTGTTCAATTAAGATTTTATTTGCTGAAGGGTTTTTTTTTGCTGTTCCCTCTCTGAATACTATCAACTTTTACTTTACCCTACTTTTTTCCCTTTTCGGTTTGCAGTTTGTGACTTCATTCAAGCTGACAAGTTATCTGAGATTACATGCTTTTCTATACCTGTTACTTGTCTTCAGTCTAAAAAACATTATCATAGCCAATTCAAATGTCATCAGACGTTTTCTTGTGCTGGTTTGCATAATGCCTTCTCCTCTTGGATGTGTTCCATTCATTGCAAACATTGCCTTGGTTTCTAATTAAAATATACCCTCCTCTAATCAATTTTCAACCCAAAAAAAGTATGAGCTTTAGCATCTAAAATTCAGAAAGCAGAAAGAGAATCTCTGCAGGAATGTGGGAATGCTGCAGAAATGTGATGTTATTTTCAGTTCTTTCTTAGGTCATTACAGTGAGACAGAAAAGAAAAAAAGAAGACACATTTATTCCAAATCAATTACAGAGAAATCCTTAGCTGTCTCATTTTCATCTTGAATTTTACCTTTTGCTTTGGATTCAATTGACTCATATCTGCCTCTTCATAATGAATTTTTATGAGAGAGAGACTTGGTAGTTATACCTGCAACTAATATTCAAGTAAAATTCTATGTTGTGTTTCCTTTTTACTGGAAAAAAAGCACCACACATTATCCTGGTTGTTTCCAATGACTGCCACTAATTACCTATTTTCAGCTCTTTCTAGTTTTTATTCTCACTCTTCCTGGGAGTTTTGGCAACTAAGAATAACTGTTTTAACGACAAATACAGACAATGTCGATTTTTCCTTGGTATACAAGTAATATCACATATCAAAGGCAAAAATGATATTTTTATTTTTCCTTTTTTTACACAGTTTTGCAAGGGCCTATTTTAGGCTTTTTCCTTACCCTTTTCTCATTATTACTTTCCTCACCCTTGGAAAAATACTTTTAGAGATCTTTCACATCTTATTGTTGTAGAATTCCACTTAAGAATGCAAACATCCATGATTATTGCCATTTTCTCTCAATCTAGCACAAATCTTAATGTTTTTCTCCTTTTATACACTGAGGCAGCTGTGAAAACTTGTCGAAATTAACATTACAGGTGGATTAGTCAAATAATTTTAGAGCTATTTATTTTTATCTTTATTTGGGCTTAAAGTACAGTCACTTTGCCTGAACTTAAATCCAAAGTGAATCCAAAGTGCCAAAGTGAATAAGAGTAAAGTGATTCAGGGCATTTTAGATCTGAATAAGAACTAGGAAAAAAGTAATGAAAAGAGTAAGAGTATAACACGAGCAGTATAAGAATATCTGCTTAGTGGTTTGATGCAATTGAGCAAATCTTTGTCTGTTTAACTGATAAGGATTAATTTTTCAGAGTGTTTCAGTCTAGCCTCAGACAGAATTAGGTGTGCTTTTACATGCTCTGGTGTTCACTGTGGAGGTCTTTCATCAAAGCAATGCCTTAGGATTCTTTTCCACCTGATGTCCAGTGCTCTTTTAAGGACTGCGGTGGGATCTGTTTAGGTTGTTGTGGCTCCTGTTTAGGCTGCCACAGCTTTGTGGGGTTTGCTGCAGCTTCTTGGTTGAGTCTGGTAAAAATAGGGTCATAATACATGAAAGAAACAGGTTGGTAATGCATCTTCATTAACCCATTGCTCATATCCTATCAGTGAACACCCTCACAGTCTGACTTTGTGCAAATAAACCATGGCACTCTGATGTCAGGGGTTCTCTGATCCTGAAACCAAGGTGGTCGCAGGCACACCTCTAGTCTCTTTTACCCTGCAGCACAGAAAATCACCTGCTTGTGTAATCACCAAGGGTCTTTTTCACAGAATTTCTCCAAAGGTTCAAGGTAAAATCCAAGAAGAACATTATGCTAAGAGGAAGGATCACACAGCCATGAAACCTAGCTATGCTGACTTCCAAATCACGTCTGCAACAGCCAGGCAGAATGAGAGCTGGATCAAGCCAAAGGCGTGCTCAGCATTATTCCAGCTGCAAGGACATTATAGGTAGGGCAGTCACACAAAACAGACAGTTTTCTGCTGTGGCATTTCTACTCTTATTAAGCCAGATTCATCCAAAGAATCTGTTGAAAAAGAATCAACATTTTGAGCTCGCAGAGTGTCACTCATATTCTCAGACAAGAATAGGAGTCTCTCAGTTTATCAAAGGGGCTTAACATTTTTCACTCCGATTCTCATTCAATTACAACACATATTTATTGAAAATTCCTTCATCTGGAACCTTAGGAAAAGATAACTTCTTTCCATTTCAGTTTTAAAGAAAGGTTACAGTAACAGCTGAAACTTGTGGAATATTTGACCCAGGAGTGTCCTGTTAATAGCTTGCTTGCTGAATCAAACACATGAGGCCATCAATGCTGTATTCAGGATTTCCTTACTGAAAAGAACAGAACAGGTCTGAATGTAAAGTTATGGTACACTGCTCTGTCAGGTTGAACAGCTCAAAGGTAGACAAGGATACCTACAACTCTGTTCAACTGAGCTTGAATTCCACCCTGATGCATGCTGAGAGTTAGCAATATATTCTTTACTCTCAGCGGTGACTGCCAGCCGTGTAACTCTTTATGCATATCCTGCCATTTGTTCTATCCAGCAGAAATGGGTTTGATTCCAAAGTAGCTCTTCCAAATGCTTCATAGGAGTAGTGCACAAGGAGGGTGAATTTGGGCAAATAATAAAAAAATTGACAGTAGTGTTACATGAAGGGAAACAAAATCCATCTTGTATCCTTATTAAAAGTGTTAGGATGTAAAAAATTTTGAAATCATGTTTCTTGTGAAAAGACGAAGAAGGGTACAGGACATTAATTTTATTAAGGACAGTATGCTGAAGTCCATTGAATTCAGATCTTACCTAACCCTTAATCACATTTCCAGGTGCCTCTTACTGTAGCATGTGAGAACCAACTACCTCAATCATTTAAATACTGATGTGAGACTTGCTTGTGCTCAACTATTTACTGGAACAATGTCCTGGATGGGACCCCAAAACTCTGTTGGAATCATTTTTATCTCACTGCACCCTGATTTCCATTAGAAGAATGGGAATTAGGTACGTGGGTGGGGAGCAGGAGGCATGGTGTGTCCCGGAAGATCCACACCATGCAAGTTGGATGTAGCCGTGGAGGTGCTAATGAGAGGTTGGACTTTCATCTAACAGATGTGGCTGCTTTTATTAACTGCATTTAAACTTCCGTGTTTTTTTTTTTTTACTTTAGTTATAATTCTTTGATTGCTTCCTCAGTGTAGGAGAATCTGACTGGAGCCCCTGTTTATTTCTTGTGATGTGTCTTTTCCATCAAATGACAGCCATCAACTGAGAACATTTTATTTCTAGTCTTGAGAGCTTCACACTCATGAGAGTGGCCTAGAGGGACACAGCTGTCTCATTGTGCAGTGAACAGAGAATTCTCAGATGCATCCTGTTCAGCAAAGCCTTAAATATTATGGCCAGGTTCTTGAACTGGCATTGAAAATAAATGAAGAGCCAATGGAAAATATGAGTCGTGGAAGTGACAGGTTCAGGTGGCTTGTCCTTTAAAACAATTAATTTTTTTTTCTGTTTATATTATGCTTGTGTCCGTGAGTGATTTCTGCATAATTCTAAGTACCACAGTATGAGAAACACAAGATTATCACATTGATGATTGCTATCCAATCCAACATTAAAAAAAAGGACAATGCTTATTGAGGTAAAAAAAAGGAATTTCAGTTCCTTTCTCTGTATGTCTTATGAGATCTTGAGAGTCTGTACTACTTGAGTAAACATATTGTATATCATTTAAGGAAACAGAAAGTATTCCTAACATACAGATACTCAGAATGTTCTCTTTTCCTCCAGCATCACATCCTTCTTCAGCTGTCTGACCTTGAATCAGCTATTCTTTACCCTTTAGATTTTGTGACAGCTTTGTGACAACATTACTTCAGAAGACATAAGGCTGGGGTCTATCAGTTTGTGGCCTATAGCAGCTCCACTGACACAGTCTCTGTAATGCATGGGGCAAGCTTGTAACTTGTGATGCCAGGAAGGACCATTGCTATGAAGGAATCAATGTGCTCAAAACAAGAAGGAAACTTTTAACATTAAAAATACAAGTGACTGTCCACAAGTATTAGCTCCTGATGAGCAAGGATGGGGTCTCTCATAGTGTCTCCAACATTAGAAAGTTACTTTCACAATTTTGACTGATTTAAATCACTTAAACAGTCCTGGTTCCTTTCTCTAGATGAGAATTTTACATTCTCCTTTCTCTAGATGAGAATTTTAAAGGATGGAAGACTTGTGACCCTTCAGTAAGCTGGTTCAGGAAGGTGAACTGATTTTTTTATATGTTCTTTTAGGAACTTGAACCTACTCACTGTAAAATTGAAACAGGTTAGAAACACAGAGTAGATACCAGTCAGGAATGATCTTGCTTAGTTTTACATACTGTGCAGCCACAGCCTAAAGAAAGGTAAACCTTGCTTCAGTCAGAAGCTAGCTCTTTGCTAGGGATGTTTGATAGCCCAAAAAATCGTGAATTCACACTGGAAAAGTATTTAAAGCGAAACAAAAAGATGGCACATGCCATGTGGTTTTTTCCCTCATCTGAGTAAAAATACTATTTTTGAGCAAATGAAGGAGTGGGAAGTCCCTTTAACCTGTTGCAGTTTGAACAGCTTACTGAAACTAGGCACATCTTGATGCAAAGATTTTTATGTGTTTTTTCACAGATGCAACAGGCAAAAAAAAAAGGTCTTCCTCTATCTGTCTTCTAAATAATGTCTTCTAAAATAATCACACCCTTTGAATAAGACTTTCTGCTACATATAGGCAAGATGCTATAAGATAATCTCCAACTATTTACAATATCTGCAATTTTGTCTTTTTCATCTTTTTCATGTACTTGTTCAGCACCCAGAATGAATAAATGCTCATTCTGCATATGCAAAAAGATGCCTTAATGTTTAACCAGGAGGTTAGATTTTCAAGTTACCAAGCCAGATATACAGCAAGATGGAAACTAGTATTGTATAAAAGATGAGACATAAAGCTCTTAATATGAATGCATTCGTATTACTTTGCATTTAAAAGGACATATTTTAGTTATAAAACTTATTTACAGATAAGAGCTTAGAAATTCCACTTTTATTCATTATATAGTGTTTTATGTTTGTCTTATAGACCTAACCAGATTACAAGTCCCATTTTGCTAATAAATATCTGATACATTCATCATTCTGGGCTGAGAAAGTAGTGCAGATTTCTGTTCAGTTTTACTTTTTGTTTTTTTTGAGTAATGACTTTACATTTTCCCATTTAAAATTTTTAGAGGGATAGCAAACAATAATGCATTTTTCTTGCAAACCATAAATAGCTACTGGGAAGTAATTTCTCAACTGAAAATTCAGTCTTGTACGACACACAAATTCAAAAAAAAAATAAAGATTTCTGAATCTATAAAAGTAATTTTTTACTAATGAAATATGCATGCCATTGCAATGCACAAAGTCATATGTGTTAAAAATCCCATGTTCATAACAGCAAACTTCAAAATTATTTTTATTTAATTAGCCTATATAAAGTAAGTACACATTCCACTCCTAAGGCATGAAGTTTCTTAACAACTCTAGTATAGAGTAGATTCATTGTGAAAGAATTACAAATGGAAATCTACATTAGGAGGAATTTCTAGTTCCAATAGGATGCAAGATGGAGATTTTCTCCTTAGTAGAACAAAAAGAAAAAAAATCAGGCATGAGGACTGCCAGTACTTACATGTGTTTAAATTCTTACTACATCTCCAGTTGATTGACATCTTCAATAAGCTGTTAATGACCCACTCCATTTGCTTTAAATGAGTCTTAGATTTTTAGATCTGGTGAGTTTTGTACAATGTTGAATTAAGTAGATTTAATTGCCTTTTTTTAGGTTATTGTTTTCATTTTAGTAATTCATCATTCAAAGGATTAGTATGCTTTGTCATCACAGTAAAGTTTCTCAATAACCTTTTCTTTTATTTGAGTTCTAGATGCGAAACTGAGTACCAGCCATGATGAAACAGTATTCTTCCCTGACCTAGGCTGTGTATATTAGGTAGCAGTTATTCATAAAATAAGAGCTTTTCTCATGCTGGGTTTCAGTGTTTTAAAGAAGTAATTTAGCAGCTGTCTTGGAAAGATCTGTGAGCATGTTGGAAATCAAAGATGACTCTGGTTCTGTTCATGAGATGGGTTGGTACTGCATTTTTATTAGCATATTTTCTTTCTTTCTACTTTGATACTTTCAGTCCTTGGGGCACAGAGCTGAAAAATATAGATTGTAGCTATCATGCCAGATAAGGAAAACAACGTAAGTGATGATGCAAAATGTATTTTCTCTGGCAGTGAACAAGCAGAGACTGGCTTGTGTAAAACAAATTTTTAACATCTGTGATGGGCTATTCTTACCACAGTGATACCTGCTGAGGAGCAGTGTTATATTTAGTTGCATTGTAATGCCATTTCTTTCAAGAAGTGAATTACATATCTGTAGAGAAGTGGTGGCACAGGCAACCTTGGCTATTAGTGTACAATCAGCATTTTATACTCAGACATGAAAATCTGTATTGGTGCCAGACACTATCTAAGCTGTGATTGTGATAGAGGAAATTATTGGTGAGAGGGCTGGGAAGTGGGGAGCTGGACATCAAACTGCTTATGAATGTAAGACTTTATTGCAGCAAAACAAATATAACCCTAACTCTACACAGTAGGAATGTGTAAAAACTTAGAAGACATTATAATTAGTGAACTCTCTTACTTCCATTCACATTGGACATTCATCTGGGCAGAATTTCACAATATGAAATCTGAAATCAGTCCTTGGATGCAGGCTTGCACAGAGCATAGTGCCTGGGTTCATACATGGTCAGCTTTCCACAAATGCTCAGCTATCTCATGTCTGCACAAGGTGGAGTGTGTACAGCTTTAGTTCTTACATATACATCATGGAGGATGGAAGTCCATGTGATCTTGAGCAGAGGACAGATCCCCTGTACCTCTCCAGATAACTTCTGTGTCTGTGCCTCCCTTCAGGAAGATAGCCAAGGACTGCACTTATCTGGTAGCCACTGCACTTTGGAGAAAAGGGAGTATGCCATTAGCTGAGTTAAAATGAAATACAACATCCGGTTTAAAGTAGTCACCAGGGTCTCTGTGACCTCATTGCTGCAAGGCAGCAGCTAATCAGCGTTATCTGGTGGGGTTGTATTATGTCCCCTCTCGTGCAATTCCTATCAAATGACATATGATCTTTCATCCATCTTTGTGCCTCCAGTGAACATAAAGTGTATTGGGGGAGATGGAGGGGACAGAAGGGGAATCAGACTAACCTTTGCAGCTCGATTACAGAGAGAACAATTTGTTTTTGTAATTAGAGCTCAGCAGTGATCTCTGTTTCACTGATACTCAGCTCGGTGTAAACAGAACTCAATTTTGACAACTGTTTAGCTCACGGCATAGTTTTAAAGTATTAAAGGATAATGGAAGACTTATTAGATTAGCTTTTGCCATGATCTTTTAGTGTCCCAGATAATTATTATTTGTGATACAGCTGAATGGTTTAGGCTTGTGCTATTATTATGCATGCATTTCTGCATAATATTTTATCTGTTGTTGATGGGCACTAAAATATGTATTAGGAAGTATACATTTAGTCAGATTGCTTGGATATTAGCAGTATTTTCAAGTGGATCAAATTGTTCTTTCTGTGATTTTTATTTTTTTCCATCATAACAGTTCTTAGTTTCTGACTTGTATTTTTCAAAAAAATCATTGAAGTTATCTTCATTGTATTGTTATTAACAGTTGTGTGACTTTTACCACAATCCTTTGATCCGATCATTACATTCCGTTTCTCCCCCAGCATTTTAACATTCCCTCTGTTTCATGTTTTTTGGTATTGCATAACTTTTTCTTGCAATATCGCCTTTTCTATCTTTCTTATTTAGTATATTAAATCATTCCTGGTAGTCACATGCTGGTTTTCACCTTGTTATTTGACTCTTCCTCTTATTACCTTTTAATTACGGTATGTTGTCTCTATCTCTGATCTTATACTTAAAATTTTTCCTTTTGATCACCTTTTGTCTCGTTTTGCATAAGGTTTTTTTTTTCCCCCACTTTTCCCTACACAGTTTTCCCTTCCTTATTCTTTTTTCCTGGCTAACCTCATTCTGTTAGTTTGACTCCCTATCCTGGTTTTGGCTTGGAAAGAGTTCCTTATCTTCCTAGTAGCTGGTGCAATGCTGCATTTTGTATTTAGTATGAGAATAATGTTGATAACACGTTGATGGTTTTAGTATTTGCTAAGTAGTGCTTGCCTGATATCAAGGACTTTTCAGTTTCTTATGAAGGAGAAGCTGGAGGGATACGAGAAGTTTGGAAGGGGCACAGCCGGGACAGGTGACCCAAAGGGGCCACAGGGATATTCCATACCATATGGTGGCATGCTCAGCATATAAACTGAGGCGAAAGCTGGCCAGGGGTTGCTGCTTCGAAACTGGCTGGGCACCAGTCATTGAGTAGTGAGCAGCTGCATTATGTGTCACTTTTTTTTCCTTTTCTGACCTATTAAACTGCTTTTATCTCAACCCACATGTTTTCTTACTTTTTTTTCCAATCCTCTCCCTCATCTTGCTTCAGTGAGGAGTGACTGAGCTGAGTGGTGCTTAGTTGCCGTGTGGGGTTAAAACATGACACTCCCCTCTGATCAGGAATATTGCTCCTAATCTTATATTTTAATTTTAGTAAGTATTTTGTATACTGTATTGTCCTTGTTTACAACAGTGTGATTTTCATTTTTTAGAAGTCTAGATTTGAAATCAAACTTAGACTTCTGTATAGATTAGGGCAATACATTTGAAGGTAATTACACAATCATCCTGGACACAGCCTATATTACTGTAATACACAAGTTAAAAAAAAATTATATAGAGTCTTCACATTTGAATAATTGCATTCTCTCTTATGGTTCATCAGGAAAGCAAGTCTATGTCAGTGACTAAGTGGATACATCTAACAAAACATGAGTACTAGTCCATGAGTGAAATGCAGTTGTATTTTCATCTCAGTCTCCAAATGAACATCGGTGGTTCATGTCATGAAAGCACAAAGATTGTTTAGGGCAAAGACAGCTCTGTCAAGGTTAATGGCCCCAAATCCTTCCTGCCCTAACCATTTTTAAATGTTTTGCAGGGGGGATGAGGTTCAAATTTCTTCTTAAATTTGCTTTTCAAAACAAGAGTCCACAAGAAAAGAAGTGTAATAGTTGCTGCACTCTCTGGTCCACCTCACTGTTTATCTTTTATATAATAACCTTTATGCTGTGTTCATTCCAGTGTGCTGCCATCCAGCAGGATGGTTTGTTGCTAGTTTTGATCATTTGTTAGTTATTTCATGCTCATGATTAGTATTCGTGTTTGTTCTTGCAAAATGTAGTAACTTAAAAGCCTCCAGGCCTTTCAGCCATATTTTCAACTTAGAAGTGAAAGCATGTATCTATTTCTGAAGAAATCATGCTTGTCAAATGGGCATAGCACAAAAGAGGAGATTGCTGTAATCACTGTGTAGTAGGAAAAAAAGGATTATAAATATATAGGCACTCCTTGCACATATACTGCCAAGTTATCATGAAAAGAGCAGGTAGTTCTCTGAAAGTCAACCTTTTCTTGCACTGCCTTTATTATGAATTAGATATTTATTTTCATTCTGTTGCTACTCACCACAGCAGTCTCTGAGTACCCTCCCAGCGGTGTATTAAGCTCTTGAGTTAATATCTCACATTTTCTCTCTAGAAGGAGAAAACAGCTGAGTGCACCAACTTTAAATTAATGCATTTTTGGTAGCCTATGTCCCAAAGGACTCCAATTCCAGTTAAAATTTGTAGTTCTGGTTGAACTATGGCATGTCATATAGGGAAGCAAAGATTGGAAAAAGGGCATATCACTTTCTCCTTTCTTGAGACAGTTTTTTAGCCAAGGTTGTATAGGTTGTTGTTTATGACAACTTCATACTAATAAAGAACATAAAAGTTAAGATACATGACCTATGTAGTCATAGAATCATAGAATGGTGTGGGTAGGAAGGGACATTTGTAGGTCATCTAGTCTAACCTTTCTAACAAAAGCAGGACTAAACATCCTCACTATGAAAAAAAAAATTCTTCCTTGCATCTAATCTGAGCATACCTTCTTTCAGTTTAAAAAGTCTTTCTTTGCCTTTCTTATAAGCGTGCATATAAATACTGATAAGTCTCTGCAGAGCCTTCTCTTCTCCAGGCAGAACAAACCCAACTCTCTCAGCCTGTCCTCACAGGAGAGGTGCTCCAGCCCTCTGACTTTTTTTGGCTCACCTCTAAACCCTCTCTAACAGGTCCATGTCTTTCTTGTGCTGAAGATTACAGAGCTGGATGCAGCACTCCAGGTGGGGTCTCAAGAGAGTGGGATAGCGGGACAGAATCCCCTCCCTCACCCTGCTAGCCATGCACTTTGGATGCAGCCCAGGATGCCATTGGCTTTCTGGGCTGTGAGACCATATTGTCAGGTCACATCCACTTCTTCGTCCATCAGAAACTCCAAGTCCTTTACAGCAGGGATGCTCTTAATCCATACATCTCCCATCGTTGATGCATTGCATTTGGCCTTTTTGAAGTTCATGAGGTTAAGGATTCTTCTTCCTAATTTTTTGCTAGCCAAAAAAATACCAAAAAAACTCCAGAGAGCTCACTTTAAAACTATTTGAATCTCTATATTAAGAATTTAAACTGAAATTCTCTCTGAAAGAGCCTCTCTTTTCCTATAGACAAGGTAGGGAGCCTAGAAAGGCCAACTTCTTAATTTACATATCTAAGAAATGTAGCCCTCCCAGAACACAGATTATTTTATGCTTTATACTGGTAAAATTTCAGCCCAGGAGAGTAGAGTACAGTTGTGAGAGTTTCACAATATCTTTGTGAGTCTTTTAGGACCATTTGCTCTGCTGAACTAGTCAATATTCCTTCATAAGCTGTTGTTTTCCAAGTATCTCTCTGGTGAAGGTAGCATCATTTTCCTGAGATAAAGAGAGAAAAAGCTGTTGGTTAATGCAAGCTGTTCACTTTTCAGTCCATATCATGTGAATTATATCAGGTAATATATATGATATGTGATCTAATGATGATATTTATATAGGAGCTGAAGGTACACTGGTAATTATACTGTTCACCACAAGTGTGGGTCTTAGGTGCTATTATTGCTCATTTCTGGCATAAAGGTATAGCTCATTCTCTCTAGATCAAACAAGCTAGACAGATCTCGTGGTTGGCAGTATTTAACAATACAGAAGTACAGGAGTATCAGAATAATTAATGTCTTATCTTTCTCTTTAGATCAACACCCAGCGTACTGCCAAGTCTAGGCCATGACCCAAGTCCAGACTGAGTTTTCAAGAATATTAAACCTGTACGGATTTTCTTTTTAATTAATTAACCTCTTCCTGATATTACTCAGGATTTGGATGATTAGGTAGAGGATGTCAGTTTTGTTATAGTTGGTGAATCTCTTAGCATTTTTTAGAATACTCATTTTGGAAAGAAAAGAGAGATGACTTCTTTGACTGTCTGTTCTAGTTAGGATTGGAACCAGCCACCTTCCAGTCAACATTGTTTGTCTTCCTGAGCTGCAAAGGGCATAATTCAGATTTTTTGGTCAACATTTCCTTAGGTATGAGTTTCCTTTTTTTGTGAATAGCTATATTGAAGTTTGAGACTTTTGGCAGACATATGGCTTGCATGATTTAATAATAAACAAGGTATCAATTAACTCCTTTTTCTATTCTTTATTAAAAGATTTGTAAATAGGCACAATTATTTTAAATTTTAATACCAGAAAACCATGTTAGGTATATACATATGTATTTTATAATATTACCATTGTAAAAGTAGCATGGTTCAGGTTCTAGCAGCAGATACCACATAAAACTTTTTTCCTGGGAACTCTGACAACAATGTCAGAAAACTCTAAAGTGACGAAATCTGGAGGTAAGAAAACAAATCAGGTTTCATGAGGTGGAAGACAATTATCACAATACATAGAACAGCACAAACATTGAAAATTGAAAAGAATTTAAATGAAATATCAGGAAACCTTTACTGAGGCTTGTTAACTTTGTAAAAAACATATTTTAAAGTAAGAAAAAATTCCCTCCACAAAGATAGGAGGACAGTACTTTCCTCTGAGAGCTATCATGTCTCGGTAGAACCTTGCGGAGATCTTGTGTATATGTAGTAATTATATCTTTACTGTTGTACATAAACATTATTTAACAGCAATTACAAAATCTCGTTTCGTGAATAATAGGAAAAAATCTTGACTTTCTTGTATAGAAAGAGAATGAAAATAAAAAACAGACAAATTAAACTTGTGTAAAATCCAANTCATTAAATTGCAGTCTGGATGGATTAATTCCCAGAATCCCAATTTTCTAGGCATGCATGAGGGCACTATTAGTTTCAACACACTCCATGGCAGATAGTTCTAAGCAGATTTCCAGGATAATTTCAGGGTATACCAGACCCAAGAAATCTTTCAGTTTCTTCTCACACTCTTTAACTTTTCTTGCCTTCTTCCAATCTGCCTCTTCTGCTTTGATTCCTTTACTGGGGGCAGGTGAGGACGATGTGGAGCAGCAAGAGTTCAATAATAACTGCAACTTCGGTAATTTAAAAGTGCAACTATCAAGATAGGCTATTCAAGTACACTGAAGAACTCCTTCATGAAAATAGTATCTTTTTGCAAAGTAATATTTTGCATTACAAAAGAATTTTTCTGTTTTGTATGCACATATTTATGGCTAACTTGACTGGGCACACTACAAAAGCTATCCATGTAATCTTTCATTATTAAAACAGCTTCTAGCATTAGATATCTTTTTTAAAAAATATCAAGTGCTTTTTCTTACCTTTTGAAAAATAGGGATTTGAAATTGGAGTTTGGTTTTGGTTGGGTATTTTTTTCTGGGTTTGGTCTTTGTAGTTGGGGTTTCTTTTTAATTTGAAAAAGATTGCTAACTTTTAGTCTGGGAGCAAAACTAGCCATCTTTCAGAGAAACAAAAGAAAATTAAATAATTTCATAATCTTTAACTTTCCTATATGTAATTCTGTCCTGCAAAAAGATACTAATAATTCAGATTTCTTTAAAACTTTTATTTATTTAAGAAACATCCTTTTAATAATCGTTCTCAAACTTACTTTACTTGGTATGTCATTATTCAATGACAGAATTTCTCTTTTACTTTAAAACCAGCAGGTTAGAAGCTGCAGGTTTGTGACCCCCTTAAAGAATAAACATTTCATAGATAAACTAGGAATTTACATATGTCTTCTTTTCTAATTCTCAACTATTCATCATCTCTTGTGAGAAAAAATGAAAGCAGATAATATTTTTCCTTCAGCAACAGCCATCAGATTATGTGGTGTCTCAGTAATAAAGGGTAGTATCAAATCCCTATGGTATACAATATAATAAATATGTGAGTGCAAATAAATGTAAAAAATTCATGAAGTGGGTAGGTTGGAAAAATGTTAAAATCAACATTTTTGTACAAGCATCCAGAAAATATGGAAAATATGCAATAGTTTTCTGACATACCAAGAATATAGAACTAAATCAGTGACAGTATGAAAAAACCCCCAAGTTGTCCAATCCTCAGTTTTCAAACAGGAGCAGTTACACATTATTAAACCCATAGGTAAAACTTTCACCCTTTCCATGCTTGCTAGGATTCATCTCATATGAACTCATTTAACATTCAAGGAACAATTCCAATTATGGTATTTATGTGAACCTGAAGATAGAATCCTCTAATTACAATAGGTTGTACATTCAATTACACTCACTGTGCTTTGTTTACATGTACTACATAAAATGAAATCCATTTTATTTCTGCATAGTACTGTCTTTTGTGATTTGTATCTTCTTTTTTTATTCTTTGCGTGAACTGAAAATTCCCTACACTTTTAGTACTTTTTCCACAGTTAGCCCCAAAGTCTTTAAACTTTTTTTTTTATTTTGGATTAATTAGAATCATTTATTTATCATAATATTAATGTCCTTTAGAAATTAAGGGGAAAACAACATCTTGTAGCTCTTTCTCCATGGAGGAACTCTTATATTTTAGTGGCCATTTTGAATATCTGTCAGCATAACATTTTGACATCTCTTTTAGGCTAGATATCAAGTTCCAATTACTGACGTATTTGTAAAATGAGGAGTATTTATCATGGAGCCATGACTACTTCTGAGATAACTTCATGTTAAATAAAGATCAAAGTGAGCTTATTTTGGGAAAAGAATACACGCACGTAGACATGTACTGAAAGACTACAAACCTTTATGCAGAATATCTTTAAAAGGTCCGGAAGTCTTTCCCGTTGTGGCAGACTACCTCTCTCAGTCAAATTCCTTCAACATTATCTGGACAATGTCTGGTCTCCCACTAAATGTGCTGCATATCCAACAAAAGCCTTATAAACATATGCATTTTCCAGACTTATTTTCAGGTGGTTCCATATGTTATGAGAGCATATTCAAGATCAGGATTGAAATGTATACAAATTAGATGAGAAACCAAAGGAAAAATAGAAAAAGAAAGAAACATCTGCAGTGCATCAATGGAGAAAAATGTTTAAGCTGCCTGTTATTAACTGCTCAACCTGTTTTATGCTGGATTTCTGCATAATTGTGTTACAGAGAAGGGGAGAAAGCAGATGTTGAATAAAGACTGAAAATAAGAAAATGAGACTGTTGGTAAAAAAAAAATTAGTTGTGGTTGCTCACAGCTAGACATTTTTTGGCAAGACTTTTAGACAGCAATCTATTTCTCAAATTCATTGCCCATTTCTGCAAGATTAATGTAAAACAAAATGTTTCTTTTTATGTCTGATCACTCGAACAATTATACAGCTCCAATAATCCCCAAGTCAGTCTTTCAAGAAAGCAGCTGAATGTTTCCTCAAGCAGTTTCATAAATTAGATTAAATGAATATGATATCAGGTCAGAAACCCTATAAGCTCTTTTCATGGAATGTTGTTGATAGCTTATGTAATTAGCTACTTTTTTCATCCTTTGCAAATATCCGTCTAATCCATACAAGATACATTTTTCACAATCTTTACAGAATAAATGCCATCAAACAGTACTTGTATGTTTTCTGTGTTTCTCACACTTGTGTCATGTTTTAAAGCCAAATGAACTATAATTTTTTAAGAATGTCTCAGTTTTTTATCCACTTAGTTGATATTTTCTGGCACTGGGTCTGAATGCATTGAGAAATTTCTGTCTGGATAGAGCTATCTTAAAAAAAGGGGGCTAAAGCTACATGTTGGCACTACATGAAGCAGTTTGCATCACCACGACATCATACACTCTGTTTAACCCTGAGTAGATTATTTACCTGAACGAGAATTATTCCTGAATTCACTCTGCAGTGGCCCTTAACTAAAAGAATTGTGTGCTTTATTGCAACTGCTTCCACACTTTTTCAGACATGGCTATTCATAGGATTAAGATAAAATCAGAGACCATTTTGGAAGAGGGATTCAGATGTGAAATGAATCCTTTCTCCAAAGTTTTAATTTTCTTCTTGTTAACTAAAAATATTTTATTTTTCAAGCATTCCCGACTTTGCTTTCCTTTGCTATCCTCACCCTACATACCATCACAAGTAGACTTCAGTCTGTTGATCTTCTTTCAGGTGAGCAAATACTTCATCTGTTAGCTGTCTTCTCTTGTGATCCAAAATTTACATGTGAGATTATAAAGATGTGTAGGGTTTGTTTTTCGAAAAGTTGCAGCTTAAAAAATCACATATCAGAGCTTGATAGACAATAATTTGGTGAAGAAACTGCGTATTTGTACTAATTTTGTATTTAGAGATGTGGACATAAAAAACCTGTTCAAAATAATATCACTGTCTTTGTTTTGGTCCTGATAGAGGTCTAAAAGAAAGCATGCTGTTTGGAAGAAGTAAAGCTGTGTAAAAAGCACTGTGTGAACGCGTGTTACTTTGGGTGTGTGCTGTGTGCATGCACCTTCTCTAAATACGTTCTTATTACAGAGTGCAGGTGAATAGCAGTTGTTCAATGTTACATTATGTTTAAAATCCCAGATACACCATTAGCACCAATCTCTGCAGGAGTCATGGTTCACAGATACCGGTGGGTTGATGGATCTGTCTGTGGAATCAGAACAAATCATTCTTATGATTCATTTTTTGCCACAGATAAACCATAAAACACAGACAGTAGATTGATGGAGGTTTAGTTTTTCTGCTCTTGTTTTAAATAGTAGATGTAGAGCAGGTTCTTCTATTTTATAGCCTGAAGCTGAACTGTCAACATAAAAAATGTACGAACTTAATACCTGAGAGCAACGCAGAAGAATGACTTCCCACTTTTTTTTAGAACAGATTAAACCCTGCACAATATATCTCATTACTACCTAGTTTAAATTTATTGAAAAGGCAGTTGTTGTTAAAGCATGAAATATTTTGTCTTATTATTACCTACTTTACTGAAAGACACAAATTTCAGCTGAGAATGAGAAAGTTTTTCATTTACAACCTGCCTGTTCATGCTGGCAGAAATTCTCTACCTGACCAAAAACATAAAGTTTGAAACAGTATTCCTGCTTTTTGCTTATGTGAGTAAATGTGACCATGTCTCACTTGGTGTCATATATATGCAATCAGTATACTATTATGAGTTTATTAAATCCATACTTCATGAGGGAAAAAGCCAGAATTCATTACAATATTCAAATTAAAATGACCAAAAGTGATAACCATTCAGGTTTTTGTTCAGATTTGGAGACTAATTCGATGCTTTATTTTTAGTTCTGGATATTTATTTTCAATGAAAAAATAATATTGTGATTACTTCAGAAAACCATATGCCAGCTCTCTAAATAGCATTGATAGAACATTACACATTCTGCAGAAGGAACAGAAGAAGAGAAACATGGGCAGAAAAACAGAAAATCAAAATGAGAAACAAAAGACTGAAGAATAAAATATCAACAGAATAGCTATTAAATAACATATTTCTTTTACATATTTGGCAATAGCTTATACTTCACTAAAGCAAATATACTTTTCAGAATGTATTTCTCCTGTTCATCACCACAGATATAGAAATATATTCCTAAGAGGAGATCCGCTAGATGTGCATAGGATAAAAAGTCCTGCTGTGTTGATTTCAGCTCACCTCCTTTTGAATAAAATTCTGGATGTGTGGAACAACTTCAGTTAGGTTTTAGCCAGTCTACTTTTGGACATCTTTTAGAATTCACCATTTTTTTTTTCCCACCAAGAATAATTAATTCTTTACTTGAGATTATGGAAGTGATTACAGCCAAGTAATTTTGTTATATATTTATGACAGAACCAGTGCTGGTGAAACAGTCTTCAAGTTAAAATGTGCTGAAATGCAGTCTGGTATAGAGCTTATTACACAAATAGCATTTTACTTTCTAGCTTTGTTTAATATCAGCCGGGAAAAAACCCAAAACAATCAAACTAAGCCATATCTAACACAGCTGAGATTAACCAGCACCATCTAAATAAACTAAAAGTTTTAAAATATTTTATAAGGTGGACTATAAAATTTTTATGATCAGAGATGTAGTTTTTTATTTTGGTTTCAATAGGATGTTGCCTTTAGACAAAGCAGGTCTATACCACACTATTACCTTTAATGCATGTTTGCCAGCACATATTAAGTGCATACTTGTAAATTTTTGCTTGTGCTTTGAATTCTCTACAACAACCTATTGACAAATTCTCCATTTTAAAAGATTTTTTTTACTCATGTAGAAAATGACATGCTTGAGCTTGCTAGGTTTAAAGATTGTTGACCTAAAAATTTATAATAATAAATTTGCCTTTCTTGTGTGAACTGATCTTGGATGCTACTTAATTAAAACTGTATCCAAATAAGTGGTATTTATTGTTGGCTGGAGGTCTATGTTGAGTTCCTACTGGAGGATGGAATTGCAATTCTGGTATACAGAAACAGTTCTTAGCAAAAGTATTTCTTCAGCTTTTGTTCTTTTCTCCCCCATAATATTTATGTTTTGATCTGATAGAAATACGTTGGCTTCTTGTAGTTAATTTGTGTCCTGTAATCTCTCGAAACTTCTTTCTTGTCCTTTGCTCCAAGTGTGAGTACAGAAGGTAATCTGCCTGATTTTTTAAAGATCTGGGAGATCTTTCTATCTTATGGAAGGGATAGGACCTTTTAAGAGAGTTAAATTATTCCTTTCTTGTGTAGGATGATATGGTTTTTATTAATCATGTGTGAATGTGTTGTTACTTGATGTAACACAGCTGGGCACAACAAGCTGGAGAGTGTCTTCCAAGAAATTTCAAGACAGTTTTCTTGAAAACTGCTGTGAAAAAAATAGCACATTTTTGTAGCAAGAGTGATTAATCAAAATAGGACTTTCCCTCACACAGAAACAAAAAGAAACCAATTAGATGCCACTTCTACAGCTCTGCTCATAATTACTGACAAAATTCTTTGCAAAGCGTCTCATTACAGAAGACTGTATTTAGGTTAGGGAACCAAGTATTTTCAAGTATCTCTGCCAAAAGATGGTAACCTACATCTATATTTAGACATTTGGAGTGCAATTTTGATCCATATTCATACACCTAATTAGCAAAGGGATTCATATCAGCTGTAAATATCTGCATTACCATGCACATGATATTGATTCTCTTAATAAGGACTCCATATGCTAAATGGGAAGTTAGACACCTGCCTCACACATGGACACCTTCCTTGGAGGGATGCAAGGATCAGAATATGGTGCTATGTTCCTCTTACATTCCTTGGTGAGATGTAAATGTGTACACCCATGACCAGCACAGAGCAGTAATGCACATCAAGTGGAAGTGTCTGAGTTAGCTCACTTTCAACCTGGACATATTAGTGAATTATTGCAGGATAATCTGATAATTAGTGAATTTCTCCAGGATAATCAGGATAATCTGCTTCTCCATGAGAAGCCATTTAAACAGATTTTACATTGATTTGCTCAGAAAGCCATATTTGAAAAACTTGGCCAGTAAGTAGTTCATAGGAGCATTAATGATCTCCTACATCCATTCCAGATATTCAAGGAAAAACATCCTATGTAGGGAGATCAGTCTTTCAACAACAGCTATGGAAAGGAATTTATTTTTTTTAGATATATTTTCAGGGTTTTTAGTAATAAATCCATGAAATTACATTCTGCGTCTGCGTATTTCCCTGATTACCCGTAACTTCCGAACCAGTATCTATCCAAGGTCGCAGGACTCAGAAGTAAGTTTCCACAAATTTTGTGGATAGAGACAGCTGTAATGGGCTATATAAGTGTTCAGTATCAGTAAAAAACTGATGTCACAGATTATTAGATGCTGAAGACTCTTGACTGAACAGAGTCATTAAAAATGCCTCAGTTACTTAGAAAGCTTCAAGCAGGCTGTGCCTTCCAAGTCATGTTAGTCAATAGAAAAATTTTCAGGAAATAAGCTTTAAATTAGTTCCACTGCTCCTGGCACTTATGTGTTGTTGTAACCATGTTGTCTTTGTAGACAGTGCAACAGAAACTGGTCTAGTGAACAGAATCAAGCACAGGGAGACTAACAGCCCCTTGGAGTAGCTCAAGGAGGACAAAACTATTATGAATTGGAATATTAGTGCAACAAAGATCACAGAATCATGGAATCATAGAATAGCTTGAGCTGGAAAGCACCATAAAGATCCATCTACTTTCAACCCCCTTGCCATGGACAGAGACACCTCACACTTGGCCAGGTTGCTCAAAGCCCCATCCAACCTGGCAAAAATATTCAAAATTTTGAAAAAGTTTAGTTTTCCTTTGGTGACAGATGGAAAGCCAAAAGATGTGGGCCACTGAAATCAGCTCAGTTGGTCAGAGCATGGTGCTAATAATGCGAAGGTTTTGAGTTCAATCCTCATGAAGGCCATTCACTTATGAGTTGGACTCAATGATCCTTGTGGGTCCTTTCCAACTCAGAATATCCTGTGAAATGTGTAATTGTCAGTGAAATGACACTCCAAAAATCAGGGACAAGCAAACTGACTTCTGAGGCTCTTGGAAGGCTGGAAAGATATTTGATTTGCATATACTGAAAGAATATATGTAAATTGAATGCAGGGGGCTGTTGTCTTTTTCTTTCCCTTCTCATAAAAACAGAAAATTTGTTTTTAGAGGAATAAATTAAGGATGACTAATACTGCCTTAGCTTCTCCTGGTCTGCTCCCAGGTCCACTTTAGTGAATGATGGATTCTGCACTCCTCTAGGAGGTCTCCATAAGACAAAGGGACAATGCAAACAACATAGCATGTGTCAAGAATGCTGCAGAATTTTTGCTTTGTGCATAAGAGAAAAGCTGTTTGTTCTTGGTATAATTATTAATTTCTCACAATTATCACCAACTGTATTCATGGGACAGAGTATACTGCTATCCTAGAGTAAGATTTCAGTATATGTCTTTTCTGATTACTTATAGCATTATATTAAATTACCCTCTACTTGTGATGCTTTACCTGCTTTTTCTCAAATATCTCTAAAGCTGCTTGGTAAGAGAAAGCATTTTAAGCGATGTCCCTGTGCTCTGTAATGAATGCATTATGGATATAGAATTATATCCACACTTCTTACAATCGCCTCTTTTCACCTCTTCATGCAGTGATCTCTTCCAGGTTGTTGTCACTGCACTTAGATTTACTCTCATACTTTCAATTTTAACATGGCTTTTTTAATAAGTATTTTAGAATTGTTAGCAGAGTAATTAAGTACTTGTCATACATTTGTCAACAAGCACATGACAATGTACATGTTGTAGATACAGCTTTGTCTTTATTATATAGATTCAGCAACATCCTTGTGAACATTACTGTTTATGCATATGAAAGTTATTTCTTGCAAAATGTCAGTGGGATACAATAAATTGCCTTTGTCCCATAACTTTCCAGACTCACACACTCCCAATCCACTAGTCTGTTTTGCCAGGATCTGTTCCACAATTCCACATGAATACCTATGTGGAAATTACATTATTGGAAAAAAAAAATCAGGTAATTATCTTGAAAAATTTTAGACCAGGTTGAATTTTCACAGCTGAAATTATTGTCTAGGCTAATAGCAGCTTTTCTGTCACTATTATATGCCCAAGTTTAGGCAGACGATGCATTCATCTTTGATTTTAATTGTGTGGTCTCACTGAAAATGAGAAATTTTATATTCTTTCTGAAAGCCTTTAAAAAGTGAAAGATTAAAATTTATGCTGTAAAGAGTTGGACAACAAATTTGACAGAACTTACCCTAGTGAGCACCTAGCACACCTGAAAACACTGAAAAGGGACACAGAAAACAACTTGACTTTTCCCATAATTTTGGTGGGTAGAGAGAGGCTTTAGACAGGCAGAAGAAATCTTAAATTCAGGTGTGTTTTAGCACCCAGGCTGTTTCTACATTTTAAGATAATCACATGGCATGAGTTAAGGATTTTATCTATATTACAAATCTGTTCTCAGAAGGATTTACATTCCCCATTGCAGCCTTTGATAATTGAATTAGTCTCTCAAAAAGTTGGGAGTAGCTGATAAATTCACTTTAATGTTAAATCAAGTACCCCAGCAGGTTTCTCTTAATATCATTGCTTCTCAGGGAGCTTAACACTAGACCTCCCAAACGCAACTTTCTGCAAGGAATATGTGGGCCTTTGGAGCAGATTAAAAGAACTGTCTCTACCAACATAGCTTCTCACCATTAATAAAGTTGCTTCAGATCATGACAGTGATCTCATTCACTCATATGGCTGTCCATCTAGTTTAATTTATTTTAATTGGCAGCCTTAGGTCCCAACCTGGAACAGATTCCTTGAATATGATGAATTATCCCAGGACGAGAGAATGGCATTATACAAGCTGAATTTAACCCTTCCCTTTAAACACTGTCTTTTGGGATTCCCAAATCCTATTGGCAGAATAATAAGAAGGAGGGGATTAGCTAGATCTGCACTGACTGTGTCTTTGGAGAGTTCTGACAATAAAGCCAGTTCTGTTTGTCTACTTCTAGTAAATGAACAAGGATATGTTACATGCAGAAGATGAACAACAGGATTTAGTGTGGTAAATAGATGCATGTCCCTGCAGAAATCAGATAGCAAAGGAGAAAGAAAAATCCTTACAAGAAATTGCTGCTTTACTGCTCACAAACAGTTGGCCTTAAAAGGCAGATTTTCATTGACCTTCTGTACTGGATTACAGTTTTGCTAGAAGGAAGACTTGAATTTTAGATGTATTCATCCATGTCATCAAAGATACATGTTGTCATCACAGTTAGAGCAGGCTAACTGGGACACTGAAAGCTTATAGAAAATGCTGTGTTTTCCTCTCCAAATTCAGAAAATAAAAAGTGACTGAAATATACATATGCTTCTCTGTGTGAAATATTTTATCCTGTATTTTTACCCCTCTTTGACTTCTTCTTTGAAATTTAATAGGCAATTATATTCCAGAACAACATTTGCTGATTGTTTTATAAAACAGATTCTCACAGTAAGCAAAATCAATATATTACTTTAGATATGATTTTTTCGAAGAAAGATTGCAAACAAATTAATTTCTAATGAATTAGTCATGGGAAACTTTAGGAAAGATGGTTTACATAAACATTTAGATTTAATATATTATTTCTTCTCTTTTGGTTTTTTTTGTCTTGAAAATCAGACTTACGTAAGACTTTCTTTTTATTCAGAGTGTTTAGCCTAACGAAGAATTGCCCTTTATTTTCCTATACAAGTTTTACATTTTTTTAATATGATTCTTTTCTTTTTGATAGCCCTTAGCTACCAAAAAAAGCATGGTCTAAACCTGAAATTATCTACCCTGGCATATTGCATTCCAACATATCTTGAGAACATTAGCTTTACTACTCTGTCCAGTAAAGGCCCTGAAAAACCTCTTGAAGTGCAGGTGCAATGAACTGCAAATGAACTCATTGAAGACAGTTTGTATCATCAAGCTGGAACTGAATTTATTTGTATATTATGTAGACAAGATCATTTGATAATGCAGATCCACCCACAGGATTACCATCATTGGTTTTTACACTTGATTATGTTTAAAGAAAAATTAACTGCTGAATAAGTGTATCAACTTTTCAGAGGACTGTGACTGATATTTTATGAACAAAGTTGTTGACAGTTGTTTATCATCATAGTCTGACTCGCTGAGAAATACCAATTTAACATTCAATCAAAAAGCACATGCCAAATTTTAACTGAGAATTTTTTAAAGAAGGAATACTTGGGCTGATTTTGAAAGCAACAGATTTAATGAATGAAAGAACTTAGTCCTACTCATCCTTTGAAAAAAGAGTTTTGAGATCAGAACTGTTTCTGAAAATGGAATCAGTGACTGGTGGGAATTCGAAATATGCTACTCTATATCAATAAATTTTGAAGGTGTCCAGTACTCCACAGTGTTTAGGATTCAGCTGGATCTGTGATCCAGCAGAGCCTGGGCTGCAAAAGCAAGGTATGGCTGGACAGAAGAGTTGGCTGTCATCTACCTCTGCTCCCAGATTCCTTCAGGAGACGGGATGATGTTCCAGTCAAGTTGTCAATGTGCCAGCTTGCTCTGGAGACAAAGTAGAGTTGATCATCTGATCTGGATTTCTCTTGCTTAATTTCTGGAATAAAAATAAAATAATATGCCACTTCACACCATGCCAAATATCTTGCTTTTGTAATTGTGGAAGAATCTATACATCAGCAAAGCCACTCCCTACTATGTTTCTGACATGAACTTGGAGTCAGGGCTGAAGCTCCAAGAAGGGTCTGGATCAGCTACAGTTTTCCTCAGCGAAGAACAGCAGATCCCAATGTGTTCCTTCAGGCATTCAAAGTGCAGCCCTTTGTCACAAGTCTTAATTCTGTAAAAAAAAAAAAGTACTAGCTTGTTATAAGCATGATAGCACAGTATAACAGAATAATTTGTTTGCTTTTTCCAGAAAATAGCTCAGTGGAAAAATACCATGAAACTTGATCTGACAAGATATTGAATGAATACTCTATGGATATCCCAGAAGTTATATGTGCATGGTATCACTTAGCTATTAGTTTGCAAAGGGACTATTTTCTTACCAATGGGAGGACAATGTGCATTAGGAGCACATCGTGGAAGAGGGGATTCATGTTGCTGAGTTGCACACCTCAATCCCACCTACATTAGTTTAGAGAATATTGGACTCTTAGACTCAAAGCAGACAATTTTCTGAGTGCTGAAAAGCTTCACTCAGCTAATAAGAAAAGGCAGACCAATTGATATATATCCCTAACACAAAGGTAGACACCTTCAGGACTTCAATTCCATGCATAGGAAGATAGGTAGACTTACACATGAAGTGTTTTAGGTCTGGAGCCTTTCAATGGCATTCTGAATGGCTCTCAGAATCCACCCCTCTCCATTGTTTCCCGAGATGACATAAGAATTCTAGTCTAATTCGAATTGTCAAAAATTAGATTATATATCTGAATCTGTTTGGTGAATGAAATTATTCTTTTTTGAAGCTGCTGCTCTGTCGCTGATGAAACTAATATTCAGCATCTAAATCTACATCCTGTGGGCTTTTATTCAGTCCCTTTACTGACAAGAAGTCTCCCTTAAACAGGAGATGAAATGGAAGCTCTCTCTGGTTTGCTTCCCTTTTACATGATAATAAAGCTTTGACAGGAGGGGTGAAAAACCTATGGCCTGTCTTCCTCTCTCTAGGATTTAATGCACATGGTAGGAGGAAGTAAGGCTCTTCAGAAGATCTCAAATAGGAATAGCTTTACTCTGAATCCTAGATAGACGTGGGCAGGAACTGTTGCATTAGGAAAGTCTATGCTTTATAGTCTTGCTCAAAGAAGTAAATCTTAGTAGAAGAATCACCTTGAGGATATTTTATCTTTGCTATCCATGAATAATGTCAGATGTCAAACCAGCAATGTTTTTTTGGGTTTTATTTTTCTCTTATTTTACAGGAAGAACTAATTTCTGTGTGTTTTCTCAATTAAAATCTATTTTTTTTTAATTTGCTGGGGGATTTTGAGATGCACATTGGCACAAAGGTTAAAGTAACTTCAAAAGGCCTTCAATTTAGTATTAGTTCTATGCAGTTACCTCCATCTTTCAGAGTATTACTGTTCTGCATGGTCTGTCTAACCAAAGAACAAGATTTTCCATGCTCTTTGATCTTTTAAAAGTATATTGAAATCTGAAATCGAGTGCTTTGCCTGAGTCTTGACTTTTCTGGCAACTGTGAACAGAATAATGTGCTAACATGTAGAGTCCCCTAATAACACTTAAAAAAAGAAGAAATGACACATCTTCAGAATTAGTCCAGCTATGTCTAGCAAACGATTAAAAGCTCTGAAGTCTGATATGGATAAAAGGGGGGTCATAAACAACCAAGAAAGGGGGAAAAAAAAAAAAAAAGAGAATGAATGGAAAAAGAGAGTTCCAGCCAAAACAACCCCATTTGATTAAAGGACTGTACAAAGTGCAAATGTCATGTTAAGGGAATCTCTATCTAAAGTTACATAGAAGGCACAGCTAAAATATTTTTATTATAACCGTAGGACAGAGCTTATTGCATATCTTGTCAATAACACAAGAACAATGTTACAGAAAAAAAATCTTATCCATCCTTTCATTTATTTCTTTCACATAGAGGTTTCTATGTAGAGGGTTACTGCATAGTAATACTAGGGACAATTAAATCTGTTTAACACAGAGACAGATGCCAGATGTATGCACGTAACAGTTACAGAGGAAGCATATGCAGAGTATCAGCTCTACAAACAGTCAGGCTCCCTAGGCACTCACAGTTTTGAAGCTAAGGGAGCGAATGTTTTTATGTTATAACATTTTCCCTTGGTGGTAGCAAATTAGCTGCCTTGTATCCATCTTCAGCTGGAACTGCAGAGAGTCACTTGAGAGCTTACAAATAAGTTCAGACCTCTGCTAGTCTGTTTCTTAGGTACCTGAGAAGTGGCGCACATACCCTGCCTGAACACAGGCATCTGTGTAACAGGTGGACACAAAACAAGAACAAAAAAGTTTGATTCTTTTTCCCATAAGACAATTATTTCTTACCTTAATTCCTTACAGAATTTGTTCAAGGTCAGGCTGAGCCATACTTTCAGATAAGGTACTTTATTTTTGTCTCCTTGAGAATTAAAGCAGTCCTTCTTCTTAAAGAAGAACAAAGGAAAGCTACATTTTTATTAGGAAACCCAGAGGCTGTTTTTGAAGAACCATGCAGTAGATATTGGGGCTCAGATTCCTCTGCTTTCCATTATCTGTGATACTCAGAATTTAAACTAATAATAACTGAACGGGTCTCTTGCTTTTTTTTTTTTTTCTTTTTTTTTTTTTTTCCCAATACAACAATAAGCCTGGAAGGAGGCAGACCCACTAAAATCAAGTCATGTTGGAAAGCTTACATGAAACCCTAAATCAAGTAAATATTATAGTGATAAGTTCCAGTAAATAAAAAGATTGCTTTAAATACCTTGAGAAAGTTGAAAATTATCCATACCTAGAATAGGTTTTACTGCATTTTCTGGCATGTCTTCTCCATTTCTAGGGGTGCAGTATCTTCATCACCTCTATAGCGTAAAGATTTTCTTAAAGGATGTCAATAGATTGATACTAACTGGCTTATTCTGAATCCTTCCACAGCTTTAAATTTAGCAGCTGCATCTTTTACTTCCTTTACCAGAACAGTGTTTAACTTATCTAATGCCTCACTGCTGATTTCCTTTGTAGGGTGTTCAAATAAGTATGCTGAGGGCACAGCAAACAGAATTTACCCTGACTACATCTTACTTGGTGGTGATGTTTGTAATTAGCTTTTAAGTCTATCTCCAATACTAAAATACAATTTTTATGAGAACATGGTTCTAGTTGCTAGACACCAGAAAAATAGCTTCCAATAGTTAGCAGGCTTAAAAACCGAAGATATTAGTGAAAACAAAGAACACGTAATGATGACATCTTTGGAAATATTTCCCAAATTGACAATGTTTCTTAAAGCTATGTTATGTCACATCAAAGTGTTCTGACATCAGTTCAGAAATGGAAGCTATAAGAAATGAAAAGATGACAAGTAAAAAGGTGATTCTCACTTGAGCAGCTGAACTGCTGCACATGAAAGTAACTAGTAGGAGAGATTTTTCTGTATTAGTGATGTTAATATCTATAATCTCCTCAATCCTTGAAATATAAGAAAGTGATGTGTAACTTAGAGTTCTTGATGAAAGAACTGGGAATAGGAAGATATGAATATTCTGAAGGCATCCTCAGTAAGTGTCTCTCAGAAATTAATTCACTGTTCCTGGAAAATCTGAAAATGCAGTGTTGAATCTGTTTACATGTATAATTCTCTTTGCCAAACTAGTTATATTTAGAGAGTCAGATTTGGAAAAAGCATCCTTAATTATCCTCTCTGATTGATCTAATTGGAGCACTATCCAGGCAGAAAGTTAAGTAGCATAGCATTATGAAACTTAAATTGCTAAGAGAATGTGGGTTCTTCATAAATTGGCACAAGGGCAATCCCATTCCACAAATCTCTTTCGAAGGTGGTAATAACACACCAGCAATCTCCTAAATAATAGTCTAAGGGACCATTTAATCATATGATAATGAATATGCTACTTAACATGGGGAAGACTCTATATGAAACTCTTAAAGAATTTCTTTTTTAATAAGATTTTTGCATCTCTGTGTCCAAGTGAGAGCTCCTTAAGGTGTCAAGACCTAAAGTTTTTTCTGAGAGCATCATCATGTAAAGTGTTCTTCCTCCTGTTCTGTCAGACACCTTGTACCTTCCATGAAGTCCAAAGTATATGACCTGCTTATGACATCAACCTTTTGAAGCAGAGGATGATACCCTTTGGCTTTTCCATCTATCAGTGTAAAACAGACATGGTGGCATTGTAGCTGTTGAAGGAGATTTTGAATGTGAACCCAGGCATACTGGCAAGAATGTGGAGGAAAATACTCTCTTCACCAAAGTGGCCAGATTGTGAATGGTTTAGCATCCATGTAACCTTTGTAATTATTTTTATGAGACTTTGCAAAGGAAAACAGATAGCATTGGAAGAGCTTTACTGACAGCATTGATTCTGTTTTGGACAAAACCAGGCTCCTACACAGAAGCTGACAGACTTCCATTCAACAGAGACTACCTACAGTCAGGATGTAAACAGAGCTATCAAAAGGACATAGAGATTTCTTTAGAAGCCTGTCATGTCTCTCTCCTCAGTGGCACCCTCCTCAGTCAATATCTGTAAACAAGTTGTCATATCCAAATTTGAGGCAAGCTTGCAAAGCTAAAAGCTTGGTTGCCTTCTAATTAAAGATTTGTATACTGAGATAATTGGCAACTGGTAAGGAAGTTTCAGTGGTACAACATATAGCTCTTCACTGGTGACTTGATGGTGTGACAGATGGGGATAGGTCTTTTAATTATGGAGCTTTTATATTGGTATTTTCATGAAATGTCAACAGTGTGATTATATTTTCATTAATGTTGTCTTTCCTTCCCATTCATTGCTTTTGTTTGTCATATTCACTTGTTACCTTTTGTCTCTAACTAAACAATCTGTTAATATTTGTAAAGGATGGCTCACAATGGTCCTGGTTAATGACTAGATTACTAAACATTGCCACACTACAATATGCAACATTTACTAAATGCTGCAAATTAAATATGGAAGTCATTAATACTATAATTATGACTAGCTCACAATAAAGATAGTAAAAAGAATGTGAATATCATGCAAATTGTGCAAATGATTACACAAATTCAGTTAGGTTTCAGATTTAAGAGTCACTGCATTTTTAGATGCTAGTGCTGAAACAATCCCACTGGCACTGCCAGATATTTGGCACTGCCTTGATCAAGAGTGAAAATGTGCTATATTAAAAATGTGCCTTCTAACAGATCCATGAGGCTGTTCTCTTCTGTTAATTACTGCCATTTAGTTTCCCTTCTTTCTCAGGAAGCAGCTTTGGGGCTCTACAACAAAGATTTACAGTTTAAAACTAAAATGTGTCATGTTGCTAAAGTTTCCCAGTAGCTTTTCAGCTAAGTACAAGGCTGGCACAGCTAGTCTTTGTAAATTTGCTCCTTGCAGCCCTGGCCTAGGAAGACTTTTTTATGTGGGATGGGGAAGAGACCAAAATGATTGTTTCATGACTGCTGTATGGTCTTACTGCAAATTAGAGTCAGGGCCAGTCACCTTATAGGCAAACACTGGAAATCAACACTGGGTGTCCATTTTCCTCTTTCTTCTCTATTAGGAAAAAATTAGACATACTTTTTACTAGTCAGACATTTTCAGTTCACTGCCAACTATAAACGTGTGGGTTTGTACCATTTTAAAAAACTGTGAAAAATTTCAGGGGCTATGAGCTGTGTCTGGGCCACAGGTAGAAGCTCTTTTTCTGGTGCAGAAGTTTTGACATTGTTGTGAATTTTGGAAGCAGAGCCTATCCCTGTCTGTGACTCACAGGTCTGATTTGCCTCCAGAACAGCAAGGCAGAGGCCAAAGACCCATTGTTGGGATCTGTGGACCAGCCCGCTGTGAGGATGGAAAATTTTCAGGTAACACAACTATTTTCTTTCTCTTACATTGTTTTTGAACAAAAATATGTGATTGTCATTAAATTGTAAGCATTTAATTAAAGCATGCTTCAGTAAGAAATGTTTTAAATTTTCCATAATGCTCCCTGTAATCCTGAAATTTTCCTCCAACATTTATTGCCTGGGATAAATGTGAACTAGAATTAAATCCATAGGCCATCATGTTTTTATGGCTTTTGAAGCATTTTATATCATGACAATATAAAACATATATTGTCTTTATCCTCTGTCCAGAAAACAAGTGAACAAAAACAACCAAAAACCCAACACCACCTGTGGGAAACTGTGTAACGTTTATAGACTTCAGAAACTTGTATTTATAATATCAGGAGAAAAACATGAGATCCAAGAGGTTTAAAAATGTGGCAGTGCACTCTCATTTTACTGCCAGTCATTTTGCTAATCTGAGCTGTATAATTGCTTTGCCTGACTGAAAGGAGCCTTAAAACAGACAAGCCAATATAAATACTCAGATAGGAGACAGCTCTGTTTAATAACATCAAGAGAAGTATAGAAGTATTTGTTTACCTCTGCTCATTTATGTCAAAATCAATTGTAATTAAACAGAAATCCAACCACAGAAGTAGTGCTTTAGCTGATTGTTCTCAATAGAAATGTCATATAGACCCAGTGTTTAGGACATGCCAAAGCACACATTATTTTTCTCCTGTAATAAATTTTTACTTATAGTCTTTCTAGTTCTTTAGTAAAGGCAATTTCCCATCTCAAAAAAAAAAAAAAAAGCCACCGTATCATGTAAATTCTGTGAGGTTTTCTGGTCATATTTTAGGAATTACTGAAGTTCTGAAAAGCAGAGTTAATTACATTCTCCGTTAGATATTATGTGGCATTTATTGTCCATCTGCTTACACATATGTACAGAAAATACAGATCTTTCATATCTATTTAAGGTATTAAAAATATGAAGTATAACATTATTTTATTAGTCTAAGGCAAATACTGCTCTTGGTGGTTTTTTTCTTACATAAAGTCATAGAATAGTTTGGGTTGAAAGGGATTTTAAAAATCATCTAGTTGCCACGGGCAGGGACACCTTCCACTAAACCAGGTTGCTCAAAGCCCCGTCCAGCCTGGCCTTGGACATTTCCAGGAATGGGACAACCTCTTCCAGTGCCTAACCTTCCTCACAGTCAGGAATAGTGCGTTTGTGGTTGGACCAGAGAAATAAAAGCTGCAGAGAATTTTACACCTTGTTTCATTACTGAGTGAATTCTAAATGGAAATATTTTCAATAATGAACATAAATTCACAACATCAAGTGTGAAAGAAATTACTCTCCTAGACAAGTCAGTGTGAGCTCTACATATGCATTCATAGGTAAATCTTTTTTTTTGTTGTGTGAAAAAAGGGTCATCAAAGATGTGCTTTACTATTCACTCTGTAATGCAATGAAGAATAGAGCATTTCGAGAGTGAAGGTATTGTGAAACTTCATGCTTTCAAAAAGAGGGCAGCATAGATATTGAAATGGGTTCTCTGGTTTATTTTTCATTTGGACCTATTAGTTGATAGTCATTCCAGTCAACTGAGTCAAGCTATGAACCATCCCTTTTAGCTTCCATATTTATAGAAAGGAATTTAAAAAGCTCTCAGTTAGAAGAAGATGTTTATGCAATTGTAAAAACTAGACATCCCCCATTTAAAGAGAAAAAAAAGATCTCTGAAAGATACACTTTCCTAGGACAACGAAAAATAACAAAACTACTGATATTTTAAAACATTTAGTGTAATTCAAGCACTTATCTAGCCATATTCTTACTTAGTCTTTATCAATGATAAAGTATGAACAAATGACAATAAAAAAACACATTTTAAAATATTTTGTGATTAAGAAGTTCTTAGAATGAATGACTATTTACCCGTTCAAATGTTATAAATTGTAATGATCTGAACTGTGTCTGGCTTGTTTAACTTCAAATAAAATTTGATAAAATAATTTACAAGTTTTGTGAGAAATAGGATGTCATAGGTGTAGGTGTAGGTCTAAATCTATGCCTAGTCATATATCCGAGCTTGTGGATACAGGAAATCAAACTTTAAATATATGTAGATATATTTACATAAATGTATATAAAAGCATATATGTATTTGTGCATAAACATATATTTATAGTCTGATTTCCCATATACGGGAATCTTGACATTTAGTATTAAATTATATGGAGTGCTTCGATACAGACTATAGTGCTCTTCGTCCTGTAATAGTACATAAAATATTTAGTGGAAATGTTTGCATGCTGATGTTTACATTCGTTTTTCTGCTTTGTATGTACATGTAATTTAAATAATTAGGGTCCAGTTAAGTTGCAGAAAATACTGTATTTATTGACTTGATTTGGCCACCCTGAGTCACTGTTTGAAAAAATATTAATTCCTGAGCTTCTTCTTTGTTATCATTATGCAAATTTCATATAATTAGTGAGTCAAAATAAGATATCTCTGTCTTAGCCATTGAAAGGAACTAGCTATCTAAAGCATTAATTAATTAACTTTATAGTGCAATATATTTAGGGTGAAATCAGTACCCATAATTAATTCTGTTCTCAATATTTATAAAGAAAGTGTAGGAAATTGGAGATACCACAATAAAAGTATAATTTTCTTTTAGCTTGCTATGGAAGGCAGATGTTAAATATAGCTCCTCTGGTAATAGAATAAAATATGTAAGATATGTCTTATGCTGCACCAAATTACATACCTTGCATTGCATTTTATATGTTGCCAATAAAACTTTCATCCTATACCATCTTTAAATTTCCGTCCAGAATACGTTTCTTATCTAGGCGACTGTTGTTTACAGATAGCTTGTTTCCTTTTCTTTCTACAGCTGATAATTTAGCAGTTCTATTTTAGTGTGTGTTCTCCCCTAAGTGCATAAAGCACTTCTGACTGTTTACCCTTAAAGCTCCAGAGAGTTAGGAAAACCTCTAGACTGCTTCTGTTTATTGTACACACATGCACTGTTAAGGGTTTATTTTCAACAGGAGGGAGACAAGCACAGAGATAAAGACTGATGGTGCATATCACTCTAACAGCACATCTTGCTGTACAGCACAGCATATGACCTATTTTACATAGATATATTTATATATTTACCTTCAAATTGATTCCATCTACTCATATGTACTAATTTGGCCCTTGGTGGTGATAGTTCACCACTTTGTAGTTTCTGCTAGTAGTACAAAAGTCCCTGTTCGATTTTCTTCACTGTGTGCTAGCCGTAGCAGTCAAAATTACAGGCTAATGGTGAGAGAAGCAGCTTATAATGTATGATAATCAATACTCAAAATCCGTTCCCTATGATGTGACATAAAAGAGTGAAGTGAAAAGACAGAGATTTTCAAGGGCAGAGCACCAAAGCTCATGCAATGCAGGTGGGTTTCAATTCAAGGTCATTCAGTATTTTTATTTTCTTCTTTTTTGGCTTATATTTAATTCAGTCATTGCTGCAATGTCCAGGGAGCAGAAATGGAAAGTTAGTCAACACACTGAGAAGGAACGCAAGTATAAAAATTGCTTTAACAAATACAGGAAATGAGAAGGGAATGAGAACGGGAAAGAAGATACGGCATGAAATATATACATACCATATCTATGCTGTATGAGATATATCTCTTTTACTTAGATATTGCCAGTGAACTTTGTATTTTTGTTGGCAGTAGTGAATAATGTAAATATTGTGTAAGGCCCCTCCTCATAACATTGTATGTGTATACACATGTGTGAGAGCTAAAAATATAAATCTTGAAACATAAATTGGTTGCAAAAAATAAACCTAATGAGTGTTGAAAATCTCAAAGCATATTTTTTGGCACTGTACTGAATACCTGCTGAATAAGTTTACAATATTTATTTCCAGTGACTGAGAACTTCTCTGATCTTTACGTTTCATCTTCAGTTTGTTCATTTCAATCTCAGTTTAGGGATTTTTTTTTTTTAAGAAATGAAGTTCAGTCAAGTTTTAGAAAACGAGTCAGATAAAATTTCCCAGTTCTATATTTCATATATATATATATATATATAGTCAATTTAAATGGCAGAGAATTGTATATAGATATATATTAATATTTATTTAATGCATTTTAAGATAATATGGCATAGAACTACCACCTGAAAGATAGAAAGAGTTTCCCTCTACAGCTGGCCTTTTTGTGGTATAGTGAAATAGATTGCCATGTTTGGGTTATTTTTTCTGTGAGAAAGGAAGGAGCAAAGAGGGATCTTGCTTTGATAGAATAATTAAAAAGAGAGGAACAGTGAAAAGTACTAGTCCATTGATTGTGCAGTTCTGAGCATTTTATGGTAGCTAACGTGCAAAGGATTTTATTTCTGTCTTTTTTTATAAAGCAAAAAAATTGTTTACAAATGTCCATACAAAGGATAGTTAAGCTTACAACATATAATTTAGTTAGAAAGCTGATTAGTTGTTTAGGTAAACATTTAAAATTGCCAGAAAGCTTTTACTCAACATTGTTGTGAATTCCATATAAGTGAAAAATAACTTTAGATATTGTTAGGGAAAATCCTAAAGAGAACACCGATTTCTCCTTACTCCGTAAGTCCACTTTCAAAGCTAGAGTCTGAGCTTGCCACACATCTGAAGGATCAGGAAGATGAGAAAAACTGAAATTATTTAATAGCGAGCAACTGCAAAATCCAAAGTTCCAGAATTAGAATTGCAAGGGTTAGGCTTGGGGCACTTTTTTGTTTGTTTATTTATGCAGAATTTCTGGGATAAAATGCAATCAACCCTGCCTTGTATTACCTCTTGCCCATCCCATTCTACAGCTGAGAACCTTGCCCTCCAATGCTCCGACACCATGTGTTTTTTAAAATATACTGATTTGGTTTGCTTTGTGGAGTTTTATGTTTCTGGGTGGGTTTTTGGAGGAGGAAGAGGTGGTTTGGTTGTTTGGTTCTGTTTTTTACTTTTTAGAGAGAGAGAGAGAGTAGCAGTTTCACTTGGCTGTTTTAAGCAGCAGCTGTTTGATGCTGTAGATGCTCCGGAAAACTAGATACAGAGAACTTTAGTGGAGGTGAACTAATGGGTGGAATGAGGTGTATAGCTATGTCCTTCATTTGTATGGCTCCCATTTCATTAAGCAATTGCCACACATACGTTGTCTCTGCAGTTATGCATACCAATGCCATCTCATTCAAGTGAAGTAAAATCAAGCACAACAAACCTAAATTTCTTCCTTAAATTCTTCTCAATTCTGTGTTACAGTCACAAGGTTGGGGTTATTTTACTCCAGCTTTTCATCATGATAATTTAAATTTTTATTGTATGGTAAAAGCAGCATGTGGATTAGTTTTCCTTGGAGATCATGGAAAGATTGAATGGTTTGGGTCAGAAGAAACCTTGAAATACCAACCATGGGCAGGAATGTCCATCACTAGATCAGGCTGCTCAAGGTCCTTTCCAACCTGACTTTGAAATTTTCCAGTGATGTGACATCCACAATTTCTCTGGGAAATCTCTTCCATTGTCTCACTACCCCCATATCAGAGAGTTTCTACCTCATGTGCAATCTAAATCTACTTTCTTTCAGTTTATGCAGCCCAGGCCACAATTGGCTGTTTGGGCTGTGAGCACAGATTGTTGGCTCATATCCAAATTTTCATCCACCTGTATCCCCAGTCCTTCTCAACAGGTCTGTTCTCTCTCCGTCCATCCCCCAGTCTGTATTGATACTGGTGAATTCTCCAACCCAGGAGCAGGACCTTGCACTTGGACTTGTTCGACTTCATGATGTTCACAGGGCCCCCACCTCTCAAGCCTGTCACAGTCCCTCTAGGTGGCATCTCTTCCCTCCAGCAAATCAGATGCAACACGCAGCTTGTGATCCGAGGGTTCACTCTTTTCCACTGTCTATCTCATTTAATACAGACAATAAATAATGTTGGTCCCACTGTGGACCCTGGAGGGACACCTCTCATTGCTGGTTTCCATTTGGACATTGAGCCAACGACTGTAGCTCTTTGCATAAGACCATCCAGCCAGTACCTTATTGATCTGACAGTCCATCATCAAATCCATCTAGCTCCAATTTAGCACCATGAAGACTGTGGCCATATCAATATTTGACCATATCAAAGGCCTTACAAAAGACTTTGCCTTGTCCACTGATGCAGTCACTCCATCGTAGAAAACCACCAGTTTAGTCAGACACAGTCAGCCCTCAGTGAAGCCTTGTTGTCTGTGTCACTTCCCTGTCTTCCAAATGTTTTGATGCATCTTCCAGGAAGATCTGTTCCATGATTACACCAGGTACACAGCTGAGGCTGACTCACTTTTATGAATGTTGTATTTAAAGCCTTTATATGACATCCTTTCCCTCAACAATCTCTTTGTTCTGCTGTCCATGTACTTAATTCTCTCTTGCTTTTGGTATTTTTTCAGGGATTACATCAGACTTAGATTTTAAAGTCTTCAAGGAAGGGAACATATATATAGAATGACACTTTTTCGCACAACTGTATCATTAACAAAAGATACAGTTCTGAGCAAATTATCTCATCCCAGTTTAACATCACTGTGACATATCACAATTTTAGTTGAAGTTCTGTTTATTCATATCTTTTTAGAAATATGAAAAACTGTTTACACTCTTGAATTCTTACAGATCACCTTTGGTGTTTCTTTTCTCATGTGTCTGCAGTGCAATTATCCATTAATCTGGGGATATAAGATATCAGAAATTTATTTTCTAATTTAGAAAGATGATGATTGCTTAAATTCTCCTTATCTTTGGGTCAACATATTTGTTCTGCTTTTCTGAAGACTTGTTGTGCATGTTTCTCTATTTGTATTTCATCCTTTTATTTAAAGTTTTTTGTCAAACTGGAATTCCAGGCATTTTTTAAATACTAAATTCCTCAAATAAAATGAGTATTGAACCCATCTACCCAATTTGTGAACTTTCTTAATAGCTAAAGATCAATGTATAGTTAACTGAAACCTAGATATGATAAAAGGATTTATTATATTTAATATTATTCTTATCTGTGATACATGGTTAGATTCATGAGTACAATTATAAGACAGTAAATATTGGCCCAAATTTAACCTATTAATGTAAATGAGACACAAGCCAAGGTTTTTAAAGATGAAAGTTCTCTCTGAATTGTAGAACAGGAAGCATCAAAACTTATGTTCTAAAAATGTAGCAAATGAATCTCATTTAACTACATTCCTTGAAAGAAATAAGGATATAAAAATCCTATCTGAAAACATCATCAGTTCAAATAGTGTGTCACGGTTTGTCATTCTTCCAAATTGTATGTATTGAGAAAATCCATTTTCACTTACTTGCACCAAAACAAAAAAGGGGAAAACTGATTACATGATCCATACTCATGTCTAATAAAATTGCAATATGCACTTTTTGACAAGCTTATATTTAATGCATACTGATGGAAGATTCTAGTTCTCTGTTCTCAGCAGGAAAAGCAGGCTTTGTAAGAAAACCTTTTTATTTTGTGACTGTCACACAACATAACAATTACAAATGAAATGGAGGTGACAAAAAAGAGCTTGCTGATTTTCATGAAGTGTTTGTATTTCCAGAAAGGCAGTCACTGCTCAGTTATTTGATTTGAAAAATTAATCCTTATAATTCCTTTTGAGTTCCCTAAGTACTGTTCACTCTTTCCTAGTATGAGTTTTACAGAACAAAGCCTAAAAGATTTCTACAGCAGATTAGTTTACAGATGAAGCTCAATTCCACTGAGAATGATTCTCTAATGACCCCTTCATAATTCCATTGGGCTGTGTGAATGCTTTAATATGTGGAGAAGAGAGTTAAATAAATCTATTGTCTCAACTCACAGGTTTATGCAAACCTTCCGAAAAATTTTAATTATAGCTTCTTCTTTTTCTCCATAATTAAGAAACCAGATGTCAAGTAAGCCTATCATGTGATGATCATAGCCTATCCATTAGTCTAAATAAATCCACTTATAATTAGAGTTTTTTCTCTTTCTCTTTTGTTTTGCAGAACAAGAAGAATGTGTTAACTGCACAGATGAATGCAGAGTGCTTGGTCATTCTGACAGGTGTTGGATGCCACAGTTCCCTGCAGCCAGTCAGGCTGAGAATGCAGATTATCGCACAAATCTCTTTGTACCCACAGTTGAAGCTAATGTTGAGACTGAGACATATGAAACTGTGAATCCCACTGGGAAAAAGACTTTTTGTACATTTGGGAAAGACAAGAGAGAGCACACTATTCTCATTGCCAATGTTAAACCTTACTTAAAAGCCAAACGTGCCCTGAGTCCTCTGCTTCAGGAGGTTCCCTCAGCATCGAGCAGCCCAACCAAGACATGCATTGAGCCTTGCACCTCAACAAAAGGACCACTGGATGGTTGTGAAGTGAAATCAGGAGCCTTGGCTGAACCAAGCAGCCAGTACTTGTCAACTGACAGTCAGTATCTATCGCCCAGTAAACAGTCAAAGGACTCTTCCTTCATTGCATCAGATCAGATGGCTAGGGCCTTTGCAGACGTGCATTCCCGAGTGAGCCGAGACTCGAGTGAGATGGACTCTGTTCTGGAGCAGTTAGACCGTTCAGCCCGGGATCTAGGCAGGGAGTCGGTGGATGCCGAGGAAGTTGTGAGAGAAATAGACAAGCTCTTGCAGGACTGTCGGGGAAGCGACCCTGTGGCCATCAGAAAATGAGGGGGAAAATATGGACAGGCTGGCAGTTGCATTCCTCTTCTACTGATTAAAAGTAAATAAATAAGTTCCCTGGTTGTAACAGAATTACAGGAATGAAGGAAGACCAATGCTGCTTTAAGGCTTTTAGTGAACATCTGAAGTGCCCACAAGTATGTTCTTTTCACTGCTCTTTCTTTTTGACAGATAGTACTGGTTTCATTTCGACCAAACTTTCATTAGGACAGAGTCAAGTACACCAAGAACAAAATGAAAGAAGGAAAGACAGTGCCATTTTGACAATCTGATAGGAAGGTGTGAGAAAGATAGAATGGAAATACATCTGATACTTTAAGACTGTCCTCAATAGCTGATGCTGACTTTACTGTTTACGTATAAACCCCAAGAAAAACAGGGTTGAATAAATCTGATCTGTGGTGAATTTCCAGCAGCCACCACAGGCTTCTACTGAAAGTCCTATAAAGAGTTCTTGTAGTAGTCCAAGCGACGCCAAACATTAACATTCATTTGTGGTAAACATTTATGTACAAAGTTATCTGCCACAAATATGAAAAAAAAAGAACAATAAAACAAAAAGAACCATTCCAGATCATTATTCAAGAAAACATATCTTCATCATTAATGAAACACTACATATCATATTAGGGTTAAATGTAAAATTATATAGTCCATCTTGTCCTGCACACACATAAGCTAATTCACTTGATAAAATGGAAAAAAAAAAGATTTTAGTATCTATTTAGCATTTTAGTGTCCAACAAAGCTATAAATAGTTAGTGATAAGTTTAAAAAAAAAAAGACAAGGAAAATAAAATTTGGGGGAAAAAAGAGTTACCTTAAGGGTAATACAGGAAATAAATTAACATTATTAACACTTTTTTATTCATTTGTGGACACTAAAATAGCTCAGGAAAGTGAAATTGTCAGATATCCACAAAAATCACATGGTCATTTAAATGTGCAAATGTAAGAAGATTCAGTGTGTTTACATCAAATGACATATTTTTATTGATTTATTGCAGATTCAGTGCATATGAGCCAAATTGTTGAGTGTATAAGAGCTATATTGTGTATTTTATTAAATTAATATATAGTTGTGTTGCAAAAATATTTGGGCTTATATTGTAAATGGCAAGTGTTGCCTCGGTAGCTGTCGAACTCTATGAGTTTTGTTTTTTCCTGCTTCCTTTTCCCCATGGAATACGGGAAGCAGCGCCTCAGAGCAAAGTCTCTTGTTTAATGTATGGTCTACGAAGTACTGCAGTACATAATCTGTTCAAAATGTGTTTGAGTGAGCTGATGGAGCTAACTGAACAGCCTACAAATTCTTCCATCAGTCATGGTTATGTGCAAGTCCTTGTAGAAGCTTCTATTGCAAACCCATGTTTAATAACAAAAATTACACTCGAACCAACATCTCGAACCTCCTTGGGTTTTTTTCCCAACACATGCAGCCAGCCTGTTCAATTTGATTGACTTCTTCAGAGATGCCACCATTTTCAAAGTTTTGATATTAAGTTTATAGTGCTGAAACATATCTCAGTGCCAATGTGCCATGAGCAGTATTTGATTCTTTAGAACGTGCAATTGCTTAATGCAGTTCCAGATAAATACTGCTTATTCTGGGGGGTCTTTTTAGTCAGGTTTTCACTCGATCTGAATAATATTTTCAGAATAACTTAGAATAACTTGAGATATAGTTTCTACTTTTTATTATTGTTTCCTAAGAGTGTTTTTATTGCATTTGAAAAATTCAAAATTACTTTCAGATCAAACTTAGAAAACAACACACATTCAAAATGAACTTCCACAGAACAAGAACAGAAGAATAAAATATTTAGCTCAGGATTTGTCCCATATATATTTCAGATACTCTCTGCTGGAAATAACACTATGGCACATTGTTTAAAAACTATGTATTTGGTTTCATGAATTTAATCTGTACTATAAAAACATTTATAAAAGGGGTTGGCAATCTGAAATACCACAAGCCATAATTTTTTATCAGTTCAAGAAAGAAAGTTGACCCAACAGCCTATTTTGGTTTTGGGATTGCATTTAAATGACAATTTTTACTAGTCAGTCCTACAATGAACTTTCTTTGGGAGATGACAATTCTGACAGCTTGCTTTTAGCTCTTGTTTAAAAAAGTCTACAATTACACACAAAAAGAAGGATCTTGTACATGTCTTATCAAGCTACTCTCCATGTTTTGGACAATTTATGTATCTAAAATGTGGTGTTGTCTGTGTTATATAATTTCTTTTTTTTTTTTGGCCAGGAGACCCGAGATTGGTTTTGCTTGATAGCTTGATAGCTTGAAATTCCATAGTGGAAAGGATTTCTTATTGTTTGATCAGTCTTTTATATGTATTTCCGTGGTGCCCATCACTTCAGTGTCTGTGCACCAAGTCTTTAGCTCTGCCAGTGAGATCCATTATTCAGCAAAATCTAAGCCAGTATGTAAATGCAGTCAATTGATGGAGATTTGTGTATTTTATAAATTATTTTAACACTGAGTAACCAATTGTACAATTCATTGTATGTTTCTGAAGACATAAAACCACAACATTCTGAGAAAGGGCTGTGCCAATGTAAGAGGAATTTACCTTAAGGCTCTCTGTCACTAGTGATTTACTAGCTTTAGCTGTTTAACACATTATCTGTATTTAGTAGTGATTATTTATTTACCACTCTGAGGTAATTCAGAATTCATGACTCACAGCTTTATAGAACAGTTTAGGAAATCTTGCTTTTATTTAATTTGGTTTTCAACTGCCTTGTTTTGTAAAACTCTGGCATACTGCTTCCCAGTAAAAGAATATCCCAGGTTAAAAATTTGTTTTACAATGTAGAATGGATACATAATGAATCAATAAACCAGCAGAGCTTATACAATGTGAGTTTTGCTGGTTCAGTCAAAATTAACATGATTGTGTGTGAAGGACATACTGCACACAAAAGAATTTAAAACGTTTTTTCTCCATGGTATCTCTACTATCACCATTGCAGAAAGAGGCAGCAATGAAAGATAAAATTTATGATTTATTTCTCTCATTTTTTGCATACGTGCTTTATAAGACTGAAAGGAAATATCTGCCACAAGAATACAAAAGGAAAGTTGGAGTTAATGGAGGCAAGTTAAGCAACTAATAAATTTGTACTGTACACTGTGAATAGCAAATAAGGCATTCTGTATCTTTTTTTAATTAACAAAAGCCAGCAACTGGGAGTTCCTTATACAATTGGCCAATCAAATCAGAACTCAAAATCAGACCTCTTTTTTCCTTTTATTTTTTTTTAATTGGCATATTTAAGAAGAAAGAGATTGTCCTGAGCAGTGCTTTGCCTCTTAAGAATACAGGTTTTGCTATCCAAGTTACCCGTAGAAGTCAAACACTGTTCATAGTGGAGCAAGATACACCATTCAAAGAAGCTTTCATGATGCTTGCTGTCAAATGGAAGGGAAATCGCTGAGGTTAAGGAGGAGTCTGAAGCCTAGCATAACATGCACCCACTCATTATTTTTTAATTGCTTTCTTTTGACATCAGGCAGTGATTATTATTGCATTATTTTAAATGGGAGTTTTGGCTATCAAGATTTGTTGACTTGAAGTGTAATTGAATGAAATCTGATTAAGGTTTTGACTTCTCTGGCCCAATTGTGATGCAGGTTGGCAGTCTCATTTATCAGCCCCTGTCTCCCCATATGGCTCAAAGTTGCACCAATGACTGGTGAATGACACAGAAAAACCAAACAAAAGCAGAATACATTGTATGGATTTTCTCAACCGCTATTGTTTAATGGCTGTGTTTAATGTGACCTATCTGGAAAATGAGGACTACGAATAAAAAGCGATTACTAATAGTGGTGTTGCCTGCTTTTGCATTCATTAACACAGAAGAAATGTGTTAAACACTGCATACCACAGGGAGCCTGATGGTAATTACTTTGGAAAAGCAACTTGTGGCAATGCGGCTGTTACAGCTAGTTATCAGTTTGCCAAAAAAATGACAGTTCCTGCTTCATTTATTAGAAATGTGTAACCGTTTTCTCTCAACAGGAAAGTGGCAAAGAGTTTTCATCAAGCTGGGTAGGTTTATCTTTTAAGCAGCTGATGCACTGAATCCCTACAGGCTGTTATTTGCTCACAGAAACACGGAGCTGAATAAAGGATATTTTGGTTTAGTACACTGGTGTGAGTTCAGCAAAAACATTATGAATGGGGCTGGAAGTTCTCAAAGACTGTCAACCAACAGGAGAGATCAAAACACTGCTTGAGTACACAAGTGGAGAGAGACAACTTGAAAAAATGCAAAGGGTTGGGTTTTGCCTTTTTTTTTTTTTTTAATGTGTCCTTCTTAGGAGTGTGAGTCATTTTATTCATGTTGCTGTACACAATGTGACAAATTGCTGGGAAAATATTACTAAGTCCTGGTCCTGTGTCTGTTTTTTTTGAGTTTGTTTTTATAATTGAACACTTCCATTAACGTTTTTTGTTTGGTTGGGTTTTGATGTGTTCGAGCATTATGATCAATCCTTCAGAATGTGTGGCCCTCTCTGTCTGCTCCTGTGTGATTGTAGCAATGACATAACAAATAGTGTAAAGCCTGTACGCCAGATCTTTTAGCGTTTTTTGTTTGTTTGTTTGTTTGTTTGTTTGTTTGTTTTTGGTTTGGTTTTGGGTTTTTTTGGTGTGTTAGCTTTTTTTAAGTGTTTGACTTTGGGTTGTTTGGTTGTTTGATTTTTTTTTAACAGTAACAAGTATTATAGGCATTGCTTTTGACAGCTAAATAGAATTTCAATTTGTTCAGAATATTACAGGCATTTTAAAGATGTGTGCTATTCCTGCCAACAGAATTACCTTTTACCTACTGCATTTTTCCTGAAAGTCTCCTTGCCAGAAACAAAACCAGCCTGCATCTAGTTAGCTACCCATCCTAGGCACTGAAACCCAGCAATGTTATCTCCCCTCTTTTCTGCTACGTGTATTTGTCTTTCTACAGGCTGATTTCCAAAATCTAGCAAGCCACTGTCTGTGCAGAGTCCTGACAGAATGTACCTTATGCTGCTGATGACCTCACTGGACATGGGATGTTACTTTTACTGTCTTCAACTGTGTGTGATTCAGAGCTTGGCTGGATCCACAGTATCTGTGGAACAAGTCATAAACCATCCTGGCTTTTCTTTACCCAGAATACAGAGTCATTGATTTCTCATTTGGAAAGTGGCCAGTCTGTCAAACAGAGATTCTTAGATCTCCTTTAAGCCAACCACGTATTAATGCTTCAGGGTGTTCACCCATGGGATAAATACCTTATCCTTATCCTTTATTGAGTCTAAGACATGAAAGCAGCTAAAAGCTTACTTCTTCAGTTTGTAATGTTTCCCTAAAAATGAAATTTCTCCAGTAGAAAGAACAACTGTCTGCTGTATGCATAGTTTGATTTGTGAAAGGTCACCTTAGTTTCACTAGTGCATGAAGAAATGGATCAGGGAATTAATGAGCCATCTAAGAACTTTCTGAGATGTATATTCTGTAATGCATATGTTATGAATCAGGGAAAAGAGCACAGTATCTTGGTGTATTTATTGTTGATGGTTCCCAATAATGTCTGGCTCACAAAAACATTTAGTTCAAATTTTGGGGAAACATTTTTCTCTGACTGTGAGACAAATTATTTTTAAGATTTTTAAGATTTTTTTGTCCTAAATATATACTAGTCAAATGTTGGGCCCTTTGTTACTTTGTGTTCTGACATGGTTCCCCCCTTTAGGTTCTTTAGTCTAGAGATAATATCTTTATCTCTATTAATTTGGGCAAGACTCCAAAATATCTGTAAACATTCCAAAAATTATCTTCATAGGAGTTAATTGCATAGAATCAACTAGAAACATAGATGATTGGACAACAGATTCAGATTCTGACCTACTGAGGAATGGAATATTGAAAATTCCATTTTTGAAAACATATTTTATTTAATACTTTGAACACTAACTCCATGGAAATTTATTACAGTGCACTTACTGAACTGCTGCCAGGGAACTAGGGGAACAGTTAGCCAGTAATCCTCAACGTTTTCCAAGTTAAAAGCAACACTGACGTTGCATCTGGAAATCACTTGATTGCTGTTTCAATATGGAAATGTTTGCAAGATGAAATACTCCTTAACAAATTTGCAATTACATTTAGTAATACCTGCACATTTTGCATCTTCTTAAGGACAATCACATACAGAAGTCTTTTCAAGGGTTTGATTTGAGAGTGATAAAAATGGATCACTCTGTCATCACCATCGAAACAGAAACACTATGTGTGTCTGACCATCATAAAATGACATTTATCTATTTCTGTTATTGCTGTCTATAGGAAAATGTTCCATACATATATTTTTAAGCCTTTTACAACCAGCATCGATTATGATGCTGCATGCTGTAATGATTTCTACAAGTGTCCCTTTTATTATTCACCACTCCTTTCTTTTTATATGACCATTTAAAACTCTTTACACTGAAAACCTATCTAATGTAGAGAATTAGAGTAGATTTCTTATTTGTCTTCCAAGATATTTCACAATTCTTATCATATAATAAAAAATATTAATCATAATATTTTAAATAAGACCTCCACTATTTCTTAAAATTCTTTGGTTTAAAATTTGGTTAAAGCTACTGAACTGTACTAAAACAATATTTTTATTTTACAATTAAAATACTTACATTTTTATGAAAAAGTTCTTCATTCACTAGTGTTAGTTCAGTGGGGAATCTTATTAGGAGTGTTGCAATAAACTAGTCACCTCTAATTAAGAATCTTTTCTTGATAACTAAAGATATAGCCATTTCATCTTCAGTGAAAATTACTTCTATTAAGATTTTTTTGTGCTGAAATTATGAGAAAAAATAATCTGATATGTGTATTCTGGATAACTAACACATTTAATATCCTCTAACTATAATGCAGTTCAAAGCAGTGATATTTCATTATGAGTATATGTTTAGGGACTGTCTCAGACCAGATGAGAAATTGTATTTACTCTGAATACCCTTTGAGTTTCTGTGCTTGAAGGTGTATTGGCTACAGGAATGATTCTCTATTCCCTTGTGCCTCATTTTAAATTGAGAACAAAATTAATATAAGCACTACTATATCACTTAATAAGGATTTGTATAATACCAAGTGAATATAGTAAATACAGCAGAAAAGAATGCATGTGAAACTATTTTTACAACATTACAGTACCATTGTATTATAAGAGATTTAGAACAGAGATTAGCAACTGTTAATAAGCCTTTATCTTTGACCACAAGCTGAGCTTCTTAAAGGCACTGAGGCTTTGCCTCAGTTTAAGGGCTGTAGTACTAGTGGAGAGCATGGGAGTAAGGGTCCTGTTCAGACTCTAGGTTCCTTTTGTTCTGTCTTCTTCTGGAAGAGGCTCCAGAGCTTGGTAATTATGCTTCCATAATAATTTTTGCCCTTCCATCAGCCAGTGTAAGTATGCCAAGCTCCCTAGTATATACCAGCTCACTGCCACACAGCACGCCAAAGTTGCCTTAGCAGAGTCTTGAGTTTAGGGAACTCGTTTGGGAGCCAGTATGGACAGAAGGTCGATTTTGTTAGTACATCTTTTTGGACATGTCAAATTAAGGCACAGCAATCCTTTAAAAGGAAAAGAACACCCACTCTTTGAAAAAGTAAGAGTTTTGAAAAGTAGTCTCCAGAACCTCCTCCTCACCCTGACACCACCCCCCCAGAAAAAAACCCCAAACAAAAAAATAAACAAAAAAAAACCAAACAAACAACAAAAAAAACCAAAAAACCAAACCAAAACAAACAGAAAAAAAACAAACAAACAAACAAAACTGGAAAAATAGTCAATATACCCTTGCTTGTGGACAGTTTTCCTTCTTTTCCCTCCACAACGCAGTTGAGTAACACTGTTGATGAGTATAAATCTACCACCATTCTTTTCTAAAAACACTTTTTCCAGTGGACTAAAGTAGCAGAGGGAAATAGAAGTTTTAGAAACCCAGGTAAAGCCTGTATAATGATAGCAGGCACAGTCAGTCCTTTAATTTCCAAATAAATCCTTTTTTTTTAAAGATTCCTGCTTCTGCACTTATAAATAACCCCCTGTGCATTGCTAAATCATAAAACCATTGCAGCTGCAGTGTTAATGTGGCTAGCAGTAGAAATCAAGATAGTGAAGGAAAGGGAATACTATGATTGAGGCAGACTTCCAGCTCCTATTACATCTTATCCCTTTAGCAGAGGTGAAATGTCAGGGGCCCATCATATTACTGCAACAGTAGGAGAAGTACAAACAATTGGAGGACGTCTGAATCAAGCACTCTTGTTCAAAAAGCTTTCATGGAGATTTGCCAAGCTTACCATGGGATCAAGAATGTAAACCTGAGATGGCTCTGCTGATAACCAGTAATTCCTGTAGTCTAAGGTGAGGTTCACGTTCCCTCCTGCCTGGAAAAATTTCAAGCTTCTATGGGCAATGACAACACTCAACTGCAAGGAGCCACTAGGTGCAGCTGCCAAATCTTGAATCCCATAGCTTCTTGTAAGTGGATGCCAGCTCCCCTCATTCACTTTATTTCCTTCATCCTGAGTGTTTATAAGGCACACTAGCAAATGCTAGTTGACATTTCCAAGCCTTGAAGGGTGGTCTGGAGAAGGACCAATCCTGGTTCTATGCCTCTGTTTGTTAGCACAGAATGCTTTCTTGCAGCCAGATAAAAATCAGAACTCTATTCAAAGAAGCACCTGCTTGCTCAGTTTGGGAACTTCTTTAGTTATTATTTTTGTTGCATTTTATAAATAATCCAGAAAATCTTCAGCATCAGTGAAGCTAAAAGCATGCTCATTTTTAACAACAGCATAAATATTAATCACAATCACCAGTCAAGACTGAGGATTTTATTTGGCATAACATGTACAACCATGCAACAATTATGTAAAAATGGAAGTTATTATGAGCTGTAATTAATATACTGTGTTACCAGCTGACTCAAAGCACTTTGCTCAGCATCCTTGGTTTTAAAGACTGCATCTGAGTGGTGGTAAAATGTATACTAAATTCAGTAAAGCACATCAGCAGCCCTAGGCTTTCTTCTCTAGTTGTGACTAGCACTGAATTTTATTTCTGCCGGAATCTTGCTATTAAAAAAAAACCCAACAAAACAAAAGCAGCATAATTGCTGATTTGCCACCACTGCTTAATCTAATTCAGTTCTTAGTGGTCCATTAGCATAACGGAATTTGCATTTTATTTCACAGAAAATGTTAAGGCTCCACCTGCCTTAGTTAAAAAAATGTATCAGAAACAGGAAAAAATGGTAGAAGCAAAGAAATGACAAATCACTTACATTTACTAAAGCAACTTAAACATAAAAAGGGAAGGGCACATGTACAGTGCATTGTCTTTGCAAGTGAACTAGAAACGTACCAACCCCCCCTCACATCCTTCAGTTCCATCACTCAGTTTGCATTTTATTGGGTTTCCACAACTCAGAAGTAATTTTCAAATGTGCTGCTATCACATGCCACTATCCTTGTAAAATTTTATTCATTGTGAAGACTGTGACAGAAAATGTTCAAAGACATATGCAGGCATATAGTGCTTTATCAAACTATAACATTGCTATCCATAACTGTCTTCCTATCGACTTGGACCTAATCCAGACACTAGAGATCACAGACAAATTAGAAGTTAACACACCCTGCCCAGAGGGAGGTGATCAAAATAATAACAAATTAAGGATATTTTTGATTGACAGTTTATATGTTTTTCATTATATTTTTGTACTTCCTTCTAGGCTCAAATCCTAAGGGTGACAGCTGTCATTTTAAAGGTGACTCATTACATTCCTTTACAGAGTCCCCTAACAGATGGAAAGGTCTTTGTTTCCCAGGGAACACTGACAGGTTATGATTTCCAGAGCTTTTAATCATTTTAGCAAACTTTATGCACATCTGTCAATTACTCTATTCAGTGATGTTAATAATACGGCAATTGGAGAATGACAAAGAACACTCTTCTCCTGAAAACACAACTTTTCCATCAAGACTGGGAACATAGAACAAAAATACTTTTGAAAGCTGTTTTCTTCCAGACAAATCAGTGTAAGTGCCAGGGTATTTGGTCTGGCTGAGAGGGAGTTAATTTTACCCACAGCAGCCCTCGCAGTGCTGCACTCAGCATTGGTAGCTGCAAAGGTGTTGGTAACACACCACTGTTTGGCTCCTGCTGAGCAGAGCTGGCACAGCATCAGAGCTGTCTCTCCAATACTCCACCCTCACTCTCACCCCCAGCAGTACATTGGAGATGGGAAAGACCTTGGCACAGGACATAGCCAGGACAGATGACCAAAGGGGTAGTTTATATGATATCTTCTCAGACATAAAAGCTAAGAGAAAGAAGGAGGCAGGAGGGATTCATTATTTATGATATTTGTCTTCTGGAGCAACTGCTACATGTACTGAAGTCCTACTTCCCAGAAAAGGACTGGACATCACCTCCTGATGGGAAGTAGAAAATAAATCTTTCGTTTTCCTTTGCTTCTGCCCATGGTCTTGCTTTTCCTGTATTAAACTGCCCTTATCTTTTCCCATGAGAGTTTTTGCATCTTATTTTCTCCCTCTCCCATCCTCCAGTGGAGGGGATTGTTTAGGGCAGTTCAGTGGGCACCTGGAGTCCAGCCAAGGTCAATCTACCACAATGAGTATTTGTACTAACAGTAAAATTTTATTTTCATAATACATATCCACAGAGCTTTTCTTCTCCTCTCCTGAGCTACAGTGAAGCTATAAATCATTAAAACATACAACCAATAAAACATGACAAGCTGGCATCACACAAATAATTAAAACCAAAGTCACTGTGCAGAACTGATAATTTTGGTCAGGTACAGAGTAAAGGCCTTCACTGTGGTGCTTTTTCTGGTCCTGATAGCAAGCACTTGAAGCTCCCAAGGCTTCACAATAGAGGCAGCAGATGTGTGTGTACCAGTAGATGTGCTAGTTCTACCTCATGACTAATATGAAGCTCATTCATTCATTATAGAACGGAAGCTGCAGTCCCCTTATGTAAACCAGGTATTTTTTTGCAGTGATATTAGAAGGTATCCACATGGAAGTTACATAGCCTTTACAGAGCAGTGACACCGGGATGTTTTGGAGAGGGTTTTTTGAGATCTATATAATGTTCAGTATGAGGAGAAACCTGAGCATCTAAATAAAAACTTTTAACAAAAAACTAGAAAACCTTTTCAGAAAAAAACAAAATTACAGCATCTTACACTTTTATAGCTTTTAACATTAGAAGAATTTTTATTCTGATATCTACTAGAAAAAGTAAAAATAGCCCTAATGTTTTCCAATGTAACAACAACTTAACTGTACCTTAGTAAGAGAACCCTTTCAGCTTTCAAATGACATTTTTAAGATGCCTCAATGGAAGATTTTTGTGTTATAAGGCAGTTCTGAGTATTATTTAATGTCATTACAATAGCATTTGAAGTCTCTAAAGAAGTGGTCACAGCTTCTTTTTAAGTACTACTGATAAGCAGTGAAATGTTTCATATTGCAAAGGTATTATGGAAGCAAAGCAAAGCAAAGCAAAACAAAACAATATTTTGGACAGAGAAAATCTTATTATCTCCAGACCAGTCACAACTGGATTAATAGGACAGAATTTATGGGTTGTGGTCTGCACAGGCAATGTTTACTGGAGCCAGGAATTTAACTTGAATTTCTCTATAACTTTAATCCAGACCTTAAACTATTGCAACCACCTTTTTATCTTCTTCAGGAAGATCAGACAGGTTATGGATCAGAAGGGCAGTTCCCATAATTGAACCATGTTCCACAACAGTTTAACCCCAGCCTTTAACCTCTTCTCTGTGTACTCTGTATAAACTCTGCCATTCTTCCAGCAACAAAATTGTCAAGAAGGGTGTTTCCAACCATTTTCTTGGGGCCCTTAGACTTCTAGGGTCCTTGACATCTCTGTATATATTCTCTTGAAAAAAGTATGGACTATTCAAATGCTCTTCTGTAACGTAAAATAAGTGGCAGCTGGCACCATACAGTTTTGTTATAATGAAAACATGAGGTGGTTGCCATTACACAGTCCTGCACTAATGAGAACAGTAGGAGTCTAACATTACAATGGTCTAATGAAAACAGGAAATGGCTGGCATTAGATTGGTATAATGAAAACAGGAGGTGGCTGGCATTATGCTTCTACAATAAATAAATTAAGATTTCTGGCCCTACCAATCTCATCTACATTATATATGATTCCAGTGTGCAAGAGAGAAGCTTATGCAGAATCAGGGACAGCAACAGTAAAGAGCATTCTTTGTTACATCACCTCAGAAGCAGAGTGGTGTCGTTTTCCTTTCAACTGTTTATTTCTTTTTTGGTGGTTATACACGCAAGAAACAGGGACATGGCTTTAAAAACTGATATGTAACCTGTACAGACACTTTTATTTAAAAATAAGCAAAAGTAGATTGTTTTCTGGTGCCTGTCGTGCTATAATGTGAAAGGGTAAAAATGGCTTATCCAAAAGTGAAATTTGATATGACAGGACCTTTTTTAATGAGTCTCACACATAGCACTCCCAATCTGGGCTAAATATGCAATTGAAAGTACTTTGGGATGTTTCATGCAATACAGAGAATGAGAATGAGATCAATACAAAAATACCTGCTGAGAAAAAAAAGAAAAAAAAAGAAGAAAAAAATTTAAGCACAAAATCAATCATCTAGCTAATGGGCCTTCTTCTAAGACCAGAAGGGTCAGGTAGTTTTCTTCCTTGTTTTTCAAGCTAACCTCTGTAGTTGAGTCTTTTTAATTATTATTACACAAAAGGGTCTTCCATATAGGTCTTAGACAATGAATAGACCACCATCTTTCCTTTTATTGCAACTTTTAGAGCCATCTGAAACTGATTGATTCTCACTCTCCTTAATCTGGCTGAATTCACCACGAAGTTCATACAGTTCAATGCCAGTACATTAAGGCACTGCATCAATCCACTCATACGGTACCTTTCAGCCACTCAGTCTCCCATTTCTCATCCTCAAGCTCAACTGCATTGTTTCTGGACATTTTCCACTGAAACCAAGAGATTAAATGAAGCAAGAAAATGTTTGGAGTATGATTTTCAAAGCAGCAATTAGTGTGCTGGAATGTTCCAGCATAAAACACAGTGCTTCCTGCAGCCTGTTATTCTGCTGATAGCTTCGGTTTCCACACTCAGATTGCAGTAAAAATATTCCAGTCAGGTAGCTTGGAGTGAAACAGCAGTGTGATGCAAATAAGGAACAGATAATCAAATCAAACTTTCTAATCGAGTTTTGCTGTGCTGACTCTCTTATTTCTCTCTAGCCTGCAGTTTGCATGTTTTACAACACTGCAGAATTAGCTTAAAGAGTAAATACTTGTGAGTTTATCGAATCTTGTCATGTCTCACACATACCGAAGAAAAAATGAAGGAAAATAATCTTCCTGTGCTGCTTCTATTATTACTTTAATTTCTTTGCGTCTTTGGTGTGGTTCTGATTGAATTCTTCTGAAGGAGGGGAATAGAAGACGAAGAAGCCAGAGGGGTAAAACAGGGTGAGTGGTATTAAAAAAATTTTTGCTTTTTTCTTTTTTTTTTGTTTGTTTTTATTTCTTCATCAAACAACTGAAGGGAAAAAAAAACAACAAAATACTCATACCTTAAGGACCAGATTTTAAACTAAAATGTATGGCACTGGAAACAGCACATGCCTTAGAAAATCTGCTGTTATGTGCTGTGTTTGCAAGCCTCAGACGTGGCTTAATCGAGATAGGAGGCGACACGTGCCGTGCATCTGAGATTAGTGTCTGGACCTCAGCCACGAATGCTGGCATCCCAGGAACTGACTCATTCCTCTGCCAAACTTCTGCTGGGATTTGGGTTCACTGAATCCGACTCACAGTCTTTAATCCCCTCAAGCAGTATCTCTTTGAATTGTGGAGCTTGCAAAACATCCAGGTGGTGGTCCAGCCCTGACAGTGTCTGCATAAGCTCAAGAAACAGCCTGCTCTCTTTAAGAGTTCTGCTGTTCAGAAAGTTTCTAGCCCTCTACCATGAAAGTCTGATTGTTAGAGCTCCTTTTTCTTTGGTCCATTATACTGAGTAGACAATAGTCATATTGCCCTTGCGTAAGCCTTCCAATCTCTTTGAAATATTTGAGATCTTACAAACATCATATGCTATAAATCTGCTTGATGGGTCTCATCATTCTGTAAGCAATATTTTTCATTAGCTTTGCAATAAAATGGCATTTTGCCCTATTTTCAAACTAACGAATTTTGTCAGGGTTGGCATCTATATTACATTACCAAATATATTAGTCAATACCACCTGGTGTAATTGAGTCTTGTTATATGATTCAGATAGTTGCTTAAACTATGGATTTTTCAAAGTCAAATTTTCTGGCAGGATGACTATTGTTTTAATAGAATTTTAGATAAATAGGTAGTATATCACTGTAACTACTAGTCTTGATTTAAGATAATTAATTGACCTCTCTGTGTATAATATTCAAGATCATTTATAATTGTGTTGCACCCAAAAATGTGTATAAAAGCCATTTGATTATGCCTGATTTCTATCTCAAGCTGCATACCAAAAGTAGCACCTGACACTCACAGTAAAACGCGAATGAGTCTGACAGTAAAATCCCTATAGGAGCCAAGGTTTTTAAGTTGTTTTAAATAATACTAGGAAATATACTCTCCTCTGGCTTTCTAAGTAAGTAAGGAAACTGGAATCATGAAAAAGGTCCCTGCCTTTTAATGGAATGCAAAAATTAAAATTTAAAATATAACAACACACACGCACATGAGGAGAAGAAGCACATGAAGGTAAAAGATTTAAAATGGAGTTGCACAGGTTCAGCTAAACTACATTCTGAGTTAAACCTTTTTCATAGATGTATTCGCTTATAACAACTGCTACATGGTTAGCTAATTAAAAGTTTTTTAATTCTCATCTGTGCATCTGTAATCACATTTTGGAGCATCCACTGAATTACAAATATTCAAATGGCTTCTAGATATTATTTATTTCCCTGTAAATGTTTTTGGCTTACAGATTGAAGAAAAATTTTTGCTTTCAGATTGAAGAAAAATTTTTAAAATCTAGATAAATATTTAAAATGTCCTTATCTTAATTACATGAAAAGTCTGGGTTATAACCATCACTTCAGCATAACAGAACTATTTGTTTATGTCCACATTACTAATCCAAATTATTTTGTAAACTTCTCTCACGCATAGTATTTTTATTGCTTACTTTAAGGCACTCTAATTTCTTTGATGATAAACACTGAGATTTTGTAAAGCTTATATGACCATGAGAGATTTACAGCTTAACTACAGTCTGAATTTTCAGTGTACCTAAAGAATATTTTACTACACTATATAGTTGTGCCAGATCCAATCAACTAAGTGGAGCTCACCCCAGCCAATTCTTGGGACATCTCCAAGGAAAACAGAGAACTCTTCCAAGTAAACTAGACTTTTTACCAGGTGATACTGTCCTTTTCTTCTATGTCAACATCAAACTAATCAATATTAGTCAAAACTATTTCACCTGATAAGTTCCCTGCCTTTTCAGAGGTTATAGTGGAAGCTCTCATTCTCCCCCTTCTTATACTAAGACAAATTGAAAATCATATTCTAAGTTTCTATGGACTATTTCCAAATGTTCTGTCAAGTGTGGTATTCCACAGCCTTGAGCATTTATTACATGGGTGCCAGAGGTAGAAGAAACTGTAAATGCTGCTCCAAGTGGGTTCATCCAAAGCCACATTTCTACTGCCATCCAGGTTTGGGGAAGAATGGAGAGCTTGTCTTGCCTTGAGCTGCTTCTTTTTGGATTGGAAGTAAAACAACATGCCATTGATTATTAATGGCTCAAAGACAGTTTTTGTAGATAAACTATATTTACTTCTGTGGATTTTTGGACGAGATCTCAATTGGAATTATTATATTAGCCAACGAAAGATTTCCTGTCTTCACAAAGAAGTTGAAGCTCTTCAGGAAATTTGCTGTTTCTGTTCCTGCAGATAGTTTCATTATAAGTAATATTTGTGCAGTTACTATATGAATGAAAATTATTTACAGAATATTAGAAAGCAAACACACAAAAAAAAGCTGCAATGCACACACTGCCCTGTGTGAGAAGTAATTGGTAGGTTAAAAAACTTCCTTTTATTTGGCCATGAAATGTATCTCTTGGAACTCTGGTAACAGAGAATAACAGTAGTTTATAACCATGTAAAATTTTGTCTCTCATTAACCATACATTCTTATTACATGCAGTGCAATTATACCAGCCAGAGAAAGATTTCATATCCTCGGGGAAAAGTTAAAGCTCTCCAGGAATGGTGTAATTATACTTCTAGCATATCTCCTAATGCAAGTGTTGGCTGGGATGACCAGACATAGAGCTCTACTCATAAATAGGAAGACCTGCTGGCAGTCTTAGATGTGGCTTGAATTGCAGTGTCTTCAAAATGATTAAGTTAAGGACCTGGAGGTGAAATGGGAAGGCCAGCAGCAAATTTTGGATTCTGAACTTTACAACTGCATATTTCTTCTAATTCAGGATGTTGTTTGGGAGCTCTTTGGGTAGCTGCCATGAAGGAGAAGGATGTCAAGGAAAGTTAGGTGATTTTTTAAGAGAGCCTAAAGACAGTTCGGGAGTTAATCACAGAAGCAAAGAAACTTTGGCTGGTCTCAGTTCCTGGGAAGATCAAGAAACACATGATCTTGGAATCTGCATCCACATCCAAGTAAGTGAAAGACAAGAAAAGTAAACAGGAATACTCAATGTGGATTTTTCAAGAGTAAAGTGTGCATTAAAAAATCTTTTATCAATGTGCAATTTAATGACTGGCTATATGACAAGAAAATAATTAGGTGTGCTTGTTTTGTGGGTTGAATATTAACTGGACTCAGCCACAGCAATGACCAATGGTTAAATTCCTTTCTGGAGATCAGAGAGAAATTCAGTCAAACAGAATTCCATGGTCAGATCTGCAATGTTCAACATTTTCAATGACCTTGATAACAGCACAAACTGCACTCAGAACATTTTCAGATGAAATAAACTGGAAAGAATAACTGTGGCCATGACAAACGTCATAACTCTACCCACAGAGATTGCAATAAACTTTAGCACTACAGCAAAAGAAAGCTTTTGAGATTCCATAAGAATAAGCAAAATTATCTGAACCAAGGGAAAAATGATACCACACATTAACAGAGGTTAGAAGGGACTAGGTGAGTTAAAGCCCTGCTGAAAAGACCGTGGGGGTTATGGTGTACATGAGGTTGGAGACAATTCCACAGTGCTCTTTCTTTCTGAATAAGACAAATTACATACTGAGTATGCAACTGTTATATACTGTATATACTGATAAAAAATTCTGGCCACAAGATCAAGAGAAGTTATCATTCCCTTCTACTTAGCACCAGAGAAATCGCATATAAAATATTACATCCGATTTAGGACTACTCAGCTTAAGAGAGAAAAAACAAATTAGAGAGGAACTAATGGAGTGGTGGGCTATTGTCCATGGAAAGGATTCCCATTAGAGAAGTTTGTGGAGAACTGTATCCCACGGGAAGAATCCCACACCTGAGCAGGGGGGAGGACTCTTCTACCTGAGGACAAAGCAGCAGCAGCAGAAAGAGCAGCAGCACCAGAAAGAGCATGTGATGAATTGATTGCAACCCCAATTGTCCATCTCAGGGGCATCCACTGAGGGGAACTGAGAGGAAGAAGATAGAGAGTCAGGAATAAAGCTAAACTTGGGAAGGTGCTTTTAAGTCCTGTTTTAGTTTTCATTATCCTACACTGATTTTGATTGGTAATAAATTAAGTTAATTTCTCAGAGTCGGGTCTGTTTTGACCCTGATGGTAATTGTGAGTGATCTCTCCCTGTCCTTATCTCGACGCAGGAGCCTTTCACTGTTTTCTTTCCCATGTCCAGTTGAGAAGTGGTGGAGCAACTCTCTTGGGCACCTGGCATTTAGCCAGATCAAAACACCAGAACTGGGCACAACAGCATCTAATTCTCATTGTCAACAAGGAAAGAGAGCAAATAATTAATAGCAGAAAGTTCCCGATCTTTCCAATTCCTCACCAAAATCAAACTCAGGCAAAAAATTAGAGAAAGATTTATTCTAAATCTGAAATGACTAAACAAACTATTTCTGTTTTACATTGTCGTTTTCAAGGATTTATTCATTAGACCAAGTATACGCTTCGCGTTTCTGAATTAAACTTTTTTTCTCATTTAAAGTATTTTTCAGGACACCAAAGGTACCTTCGTTAAGTCAGAACTCTGAGCATACACTCGAGTTTCTACTAATAGGTCTCGCTGAATGCAGTTAACATCTAGAAGCCTGTGGATTTAATTAAATATGCACGAGTATCCAGAATTCAGATGTCCTGTACCATCAACTCATAGTTACCTTTTTCTCTGTCATTTTTTTCTCGCAGCGTGACATTCATCAGTTTTTTAAAACGATAGGAAGAATTATGGGAAGTTCCAGGGAGAGGCAATACCAGACTTCCTTTCCCAAAAACATGTTGTGGTAATATTTCTGCCTGATATTTTGTTTCAATAGCTTCAGAATTCAGCCAACTTAATAATTTACCAAAGCATGTCAGCTGCAAAGAGAAGAAGCAAGATATGTGGGAGGCCTTGGATTTTTATCTTTATAGGACAAAACCTTTCAAAAATGCTTCTGAAGCCGTTTGTCTTCTTTGTTGAGAGAATAAAAGGGAAAGCAATTTCCACTCAGAATATCTCAAAGTGGATCTCTGTGTCTATTATGCTTTCTCAAAGTTTATCTAAGTCACCTGATAATATACGATCACACTCAACAAGGACCTGTGCATCTCAAAAATGCAATTTGTATTCAGTGTAGCAGACTTCCATACATATTTTTTAAAAATCATGTTATTCTAATGAATGTACTTTTTCTGGATGCTTCCTGTATAATGTCTTTCAATAATTTTTACTATCTACTTCTTAGCCCCACTCAGCTGTTCTGCTTTGGAGCCACCTACAGCAGAATAAATAGAAAGAAGAACCATCAGAAGATGGTTTCTATAAGAACAAGAGTTTTTAGAAACTGGATATATCCTTTTCATTCTTAATGTTCCATGGGCAATCAAGAAGGAACTTTGGGCTCTTCATGGCCTCCAGGGTCTGGAAGAAAGATGAAGGGTGGTGGCAGTCTTTTGCCCCTTTCACACCCAGACTGACCAGAAACCCCATGTGCCCAGAACACCCTTCAGGAAGACAAGCTGCTGTGGGCAGTGCTACCTGAGGCACTGGATTTGGCCAAATCCATGGGAAGTAGATGAAGAGCGAGGGTAGGAAAGCAAAGATGAGGCCCTGCCCTGTCTTAGGGGATGAGGCCCCTCCTGTCATCATCTCTTGGCCTGAGTGATCAAGGCCTTCCCATCTTGGTTACTACACAAAAAAACAGGCAAATGCACCTTTGATCCCTTGGGACTTTGCTGGCCAAAATCATTTGGTTCCAGGCAGAGTGGAATAGCAGCAAAGCTAACACAAAGGAGCAACTTTACACAATCCAATTAATTTAGTGGGTGATTGAGCTGATATGTTTACTAGGGTAAGGGGAGATCAAGTATGTTTTACAAATGGAATGATACCTGAATTTTTCAAGACCAAGTGATGGCATTCCAGATAGAAGATATTACAAAAATTGTGTCTTGCTAATATGTCCTGTTAGAGCCAAAGGCAAACTTTTTCAGCTCCTTGAATTGCCTTACATAAGGGCAGAACTGTGAAAAAAGGGAAACATCTAAAGCAGGCAGTTGTTCTATGATGCTGTTTCTACCAGCTCTGTAGCATATGTGTATGTTGACAAATCAAGAAACAGCTGCTTTATTTGCAATATTCAAAGTTAAGATATTGATGCTGTGCTTTGCTGAGGGAATTTTTCTTGTAGGAAAGTGCAGCTAAATGCAGCATTTCATCCTGCCTGAACTCCAAAGGAAATGAAGCAGCTATCCACACTACCTTTTATATTACAGAATTGGAATACAAGTGTGTTATATATTAGAGGTTTTAGCACAAATATCCATACAAGGTAATCTACTTTTACTTTACCTTTTTTGTTTGTTTAAAAAAGTCTAGGTGAGATGTCTCTAAAAAAATCCCTGTGTTTCTCCAGCAAAAACGCACTCATAGCAACTTCTAGATGAACCTGCACATTCTTCCAGCTTGGCAATATTCCTAACAAGGATGTATGAAGAGTCATGAAGTGCCTTGTTCTCACCTTGATGAGCACTTAAAATGTAATTTATTGTTGCTCTCAACTATTGTAGATTCCACAAGTGTTTACTATTTTTGGAATCCTGGAACCTCACAGCTACATGATGATGAATGAATGTAATGACTTGATGTATTTTAACAGGAATATGGTGGCAAGGAAAAAATAAGATATTTAGGCTAATCTGCATGACTACCTCTTAAAACTTTAACGAACTGTCCAGAAAATGTGCTAACATTATGGTGAAAAAGATACTCCAAAATGGCATCATTTCACCAGCACCCCAGGAACAGCAATTTCTTTTTTACAAAAAGAGAAGGATAAAGTAACATATGTGTTATTTGTATTGATCATATAGAAGATCCTCTTTAGTCATGCAATTGCATGTCCATCTAGCACCCAAAGAAGGGGTTCAAATGCTTAGGAATGCAATAGCTGCTGTCTTCCTTACTCACTACATCGAATTTCTTCTGTAGACTAAAGCTGTGAAAAACCTTCAGCAACAATTTATCAAACTTTAGATGTTTTATTTATTTTTTCCGTCGTATTCTTTCATCCTCCTATGGTTTTCTTTTCGGCCATAAAAGGAAGCAGCTGCTATGAAATAGTGTTGACTTCTTCCTTTCTTTAGTCCCTTTCCTGCATGTTGAATAATTTCCAGGCTAGTACTAGATCTAGAATGTGGCTAGAAAATCATGTCAGAAGTTTGTGCTGGGTAATATTTGATCCTGATGCAAATACATCCTTTGTATGGAACAATATGGGCCCTAATATGCCAATGGGATGAACTGAACACTTATTTCTTTTAGCAGTGTACTATAGAAAGAAATGGACCGCAAAAAAAAAAACTATTACTCAACAACACAAGGTGCATTTTCATTTTGTATAAAGCTTTCAAACCACCTGCAAATGAAGAACAATTTTTCTGCACTGGCTTTATCAGAAACACACTGCCTTTTGGCCTTTCTTTTCAGGCTTCTGACACAAGTCTTAGAGCCATATAGGATGTTTTCACCTTATTTCAAGAAGGACTCTTCATTTTGGGGCAGATGGAATTGTAGACTGCAGGAATATGGACTTTTAAAATAATTTTGGGAAGATGGATTAGCTTCAGGAAATTTTCTGTGAAGAAGTATAAATGACAGCGATTTCCCTAAATAAATACCTTCTAGTCTTGCAAAATAATCAGTCATTCTTGAAAATTTTTGTTCGTAATGTGCACTCAGTGGGAACAATCAGTGAACATTAAACAGACAACACTGAAATTGTAATTTAAAATACTAATGACAGGATTATTCAACCATACCAATCAATGTTCCTTAAAAACAAAAATAATAACAAAAAACAAACTGTAGTCAACTCCAACAAAAGAGTTTAACTTATCATACTTAGGTAAAGAACATTTTTCCTTTCTACTAAATGGGATCAAAAATACAAAAATCTTGTGATTTGGTTGTGCTATTTACTGACTTGATAGAAAGATAAGAGAAAAAGTCTCTACAACATGCAGAAGGTCAAACTAGATGCTTTACAATAGTGCTTTCCAGCCTCAGCACTGATGAATCTATGACACCCTCGGAACATACAAACCTTGGAACATACTGCTAGTTCCAAATTATAACAGGCAACAGGAAACCTCTTTAATGAGCAGATTATTGTGTAACTTTTCCCTCCAGGGAACTATTGCTACTTCCACTGAAATATTTGGCACTGGACATGTCAGAATAGAACATCATGTTGAACAGACTTCTGCTCTGATCCAGAAACTCAGTAGTTTCACAGGTTCATATAATTAGAGTGCTACATGGAAAGCTTCTTGACACTTTTTTATTTTGTTTGTTTTTAACTAAGATTCTGGACAGGCTCATTTACTCTGTTCATAAATATTTGACTATTATATTTGCTTATGCAACACAAATACATCATTATTTAAACTAATCCTTGGGGATAATTTTTTTGCAGTTGCTATGCTTTTTATAGTACCCTGCTCTTTGTATAGTTTAGGTTTTGAACGTCTGTTATCACCAGCAGTTTAAGCCTGCACGAAGAGTACATAAACACACAGGTATTAAAGAAAATGTTTAGGCATTTTGTGGGGTTTTTTTGGTATTTTGTTTTTTCCATTCTGAAGCTTTAAAAATTACCTTAAAAAGAAATAATTTTTCATTATATGGCAAGGCATAGCATCATACAGTGGCTAAAGGCTTTGAGGCTATTGCTATCTAATATTACAGAAAACTTGTTCCTGTCTAAATTCACTTGTCTATATTACCCTAACCCACATTATGTAGCTTATGTCTATACTGTTAAATAAAGTAGAATTGAGGCGAGTCCTGCACCCTAACACACAGCTTGGCTCACATTTGTATTTTTCATAACTAGCTGTGTCCTTTGAGAATAGACTGGTCTCATGGGACACAAATCACTCAGCCATAGGTTTCCTATAGAATCTGCGTGATTTGGATCCCACAAAGTTGTTAACAAATCTTTGCCTATGAATGGGAGGGGGGCAAGGAAGGAGGGTCTTCATACAAAATACTTGAAGAAATATATTAGGGTATACCCCATGCTGGAAGCTCAAGAACAGTATTTTTGAATCCAGGCTGATAAGGAGTAAGAGGATCATGAGGACAAGACGGTCCACAGAAACCGGAAGGAGCACGGTTTGTAGAACAAGCACCTTTAGTGTTTCAAAGCCATATCTGTTGAGGATTGTATTATATCCTTTCAAGCTACTATGCTCTATTTCACCTTGTGAATAGTCTTATGTCTAATGCTACCTGCAGTAGTCACACCGTGAGTAAGGTTACTCTTCTTAAGCAATACTGACAGCAAATGTTTCCCCTTGCTTTGACCAGGCATGACAAAACTTGTCAAAGGGGTTCTTTTCTGGAGACTTGAGAGAATGTATTCTCAATCCCTACTTCATGGAAGTCTTTGATCTGTCTGCTAAAAGTGCTCCTTAGTGATGACGGACATGTGTTCATGCGAAACCTGACTATCATTTCTTTCCTTTCGTGATGGAGAAAGTAGAGATGACTATTTTTATCTTTAAAAATTCATTTCTGTAAAACATTTATCTTTCCTTTAACAGCCACAAAGTTCTTAAAGAGGTAAACTGTGTTTCAGGATACCCAGAAGACTCTGGGAAAGACTCTGAAATCACAAAATCTGTGGGAGATGCAAGCTCCAGCATGGCTGCATTTACTGAGTCTCAGAAGAAAGTCATGAAAAAACTGCAGCCTGGAGAGTGTGTGTGGTGATCTGAAAAGAGAACCAGTGCCCAGACTCTTCAGGGTCAGAAAGGTGGTGTGAAACTGAACCTCTGAGTTCTTCTGATTATTATGCTATGCTGTCTCAAGATAGCAAGCAGCTGTCTTGAGACAGGTAGTTCAGATCAGATCAAAGTTCTACTCCTGTAGATAACTGTTGTAGGATATCTCCCTCAAATTTTGAAATTTATGTTTTATAAGTGCCCCTCTCAAAGAGAGTGGAGATACAGCTATTGTAAATTAATAGGTATCCAGAAAAGCTGATTTAGGAAATGAAGACAAACAGTCAAACACACATACACAAAGAATATGCTAAAATAATAAAAAATATATAGTAAATAAATAGGGAACTTTATTTGTAATTGTTCATGACTCAAGATCTAAAGAGAATCTCAGCAGATGAAGAGACAGTAGCTTTATAAAGGTCAAAAAGAAGTATTTTTTTCATACACTATGTAATTAAAAAATTGATTTTATTTTCATAAAATTATATTTATGATAAATCTCCTAAAGTGCTAAAAATGTTCAGACAGCGAAGCTCCTTCCGTACTTACTAAAGGCAGAGGTCTGAATGAAACTTCCAATTCAGAAAGCCCCAGACAGTTGATGCCTGCAACAGGAAAGAGAGACAAGAGGAAGTGTCACTTATCTTTGTCTCTTTTGTCATCTTCCCCTAAACATTAATCTCAGCCCACGGGATATTGCTTTAAATGCTCTAAATCTGTTGTTTTCTGCCATGGGGACACTAATGTTCTTGTGACACCTTTAGGATTTTCACAACTGTCACCTTATAGACTGAATTCAGTACTGAACTTAATTATCTCCCACTTGAGATGGATTCATTTTGAACATTTGAATTTCTTTGAAGAAATATAGTCTAATAAACTAGAAACTATATTTAGTCCCATGTATTCTCTCCCACATGTTCCCATGTAAATTGCTTGAATGAAAACTGCCTTAACTTTTCTGATGGTTGGTGTGAGATACTGGTTTTATATAAATAAATATATATAGATTTAATTTATAATGCATACTTCTTTCTATATAAAATTCAAGCATTGTCCTATCCTAAGTTGAATACAATGAACTTTTCTGGTTTTGGGGTTTTTTTTAAACTTAACATAATGCATTAAATTTGACTTAGGGTAATTTCAATCAGCCTAGTCCAGATGATTTTAAGACAGCAATAGCTACACACTGCAAGAGAGTGATCCCTGTTTTTCAGGGCCAAGTACAGTCACTTGTGTCCAAACTGTTCAGTTAGTCCCTTCTACATATGATTTGCCATATTCTTAAGTAACGCCCCCAAAAAGTCACCCAAAGGGCCTCTTAAAGAGGCTTTTGTGTTTTTTATGTACTCTGAGTTAGCTTCATGGGAGAAATACCAACAAGATATTCTCAAGGTGTCAAAACAGCAAAAAAACTTTACTGGCAACTTCAGAAAATTGGACAACTTTGGCAAAAGCTTAGAGCAGCATTCAATGAACATAAAACACATCTGAAAGCATTAATGTGGCCCATTCAACTTAGCACACTCCAAGCTCGTCAGATTTAAAGTTACTCAAATCTCCTAGAAGACAGAGTTGGAAGAAGGAGAGAAAGAAAAAGACAGAAAATATATAGAAAGGACAAACATAGCTACCACCCCTGGTACCAGTGGTGTTCAGCTCTTAGGAATTCCAAGAGGAAGTAGGGACAAAACACGCTTGCCTCATGCTTCATTTTAAATANGATTTAATTTATAATGCATACTTCTTTCTATATAAAATTCAAGCATTGTCCTATCCTAAGTTGAATACAATGAACTTTTCTGGTTTTGGGGTTTTTTTTAAACTTAACATAATGCATTAAATTTGACTTAGGGTAATTTCAATCAGCCTAGTCCAGATGATTTTAAGACAGCAATAGCTACACACTGCAAGAGAGTGATCCCTGTTTTTCAGGGCCAAGTACAGTCACTTGTGTCCAAACTGTTCAGTTAGTCCCTTCTACATATGATTTGCCATATTCTTAAGTAACGCCCCCAAAAAGTCACCCAAAGGGCCTCTTAAAGAGGCTTTTGTGTTTTTTATGTACTCTGAGTTAGCTTCATGGGAGAAATACCAACAAGATATTCTCAAGGTGTCAAAACAGCAAAAAAACTTTACTGGCAACTTCAGAAAATTGGACAACTTTGGCAAAAGCTTAGAGCAGCATTCAATGAACATAAAACACATCTGAAAGCATTAATGTGGCCCATTCAACTTAGCACACTCCAAGCTCGTCAGATTTAAAGTTACTCAAATCTCCTAGAAGACAGAGTTGGAAGAAGGAGAGAAAGAAAAAGACAGAAAATATATAGAAAGGACAAACATAGCTACCACCCCTGGTACCAGTGGTGTTCAGCTCTTAGGAATTCCAAGAGGAAGTAGGGACAAAACACGCTTGCCTCATGCTTCATTTTAAATACCCTTTGGCTTTCGTGGGTGCTTCCCCCCAGGTGGGACTTCCTCTCTGGTGTCCACTCAGGGGCTCGATTGAGGCTCCAAGGGTGGGAGCACTGCCTCCCCTGTGTCCATGAATCTGAGGATAAGCCTCTGGTGAGTAGGTTAATTTTGAGATGTTGGAATTGGTGACATTTTGAAGGAGAGGGACAGAAACTCTGACCAGTTCAGTACTATCCTCTCCACATTATTAAAGAGGTTTTTGCCCAAACCATGTTTGAGTTTTTGGATAAGGTAAACTGATTCAGACACTCAGAATGAGTTTTAAATAAATGAAAGCTTTTTGAAGGAACAAGAAAGAAAATACTTCGTCTTTCTCTATGAATTAAAGCATAAGCCTTGTTATTCATAATGCCTTGTTGTTGTTTTTCCCAACTAATTTCAGTCAAAAAGTGAGTATACTGTAGTCAGCACAATAAAGCTAAGGTGAGTGGTTGAATCCTGCCAGTCTGTTGATGACTGGAGTGATACCCAAAGAGACTCATTGCCCACTTTGCACAGTAATGAGCACTCAAAGATGCAGCTTTTAAAAGCAGGAACTTAACCTTAAAATCTGCAATTAAGATTTCCACAGAGACAGCTGTGAAAGATGCAATGGAATTGCAAAATAAACAAGTTGTAGAGTGTCAGATACATAAAGTTGCCTGAAAGAAAAAGAAAAAGCCAGGAGTAAACAAGATACGAATTGTTTTCTGCACTGTAACTCTTCATACGACCTTAATGTTTTGCTATAAATATAAGCAATTCAGAAAAAACAACCATGGAGGATCATATTTACAAGAAATGTTACATTTTATCAAGAGATAAGCATATGAAGCCAGAAAAGAAATGAGTATGTAATGCATTATGTGATGGATATTAGCAATGGTTGGGATTCTTCCTTACTGTACAATAATAGTAAGAAGAAACCCGTTTCACATTTTAGAATACAATTCAGGATGTTAACAGATAATGATTTGTCTGCATATTGAATATGTTGTAGGAAAAAAATGTATCTGGAAGACAATCATAAAGGATGCAAAAATCAAACAATACAAAGTTGCAAAATGACGGTAATGAGCTTGCTTTCATTCAGTTTTATGTTTAGATGTCTACACATAGGTGGAACCAATCTTTCCCTGAATGTTCTCAAGGAATCTCCATTCATCTATTTAAAAAACACTCATTTCAAGAGAAGAGAATTACTAAACACCCAAAGCTAAGGCACAAGCTCTATCTATCATTTACAATAACTGGAACTCCTCCTGTGGCACTGTCTTCATTGACATAATCAACCGTGTCACTCATTTAATACAAAGTTGGGGATGATGTTTATTTACTCTTCTCATTATTCAAAATGAGTGATGTAAAAGCTTGTTTAGTGCACACTTTTCAGACCCTGCTCTGAACACTGAGTCATCATTTTACCAGAGACTCTTTGTGCTCTAGAGTCTCAAACACTAACCAAGCAACAAGTCTTCTCCACTGCCAGCCTGTATTACTGGGGTGCTATTTTAGCAGAACACATGGGTTTAGGTGAGCAGTACCTAGATGCTCAGGTCAGCCAAGACAGTGACATTTCCACGTTTTCTATATCAGGACTAATGTGAATAAGGCAATTTTGTAGACAAAACAAGGGTTCTCAGGCTAATTTTGCTGTTTTAAAGACAGAGATCTGAAAATGCGTTTCCCAGAAGAACAAGGGATGGCAGTAGCAGGCTGCTTCCTGAAGTAACACCAGCAGGGAGCTGTGGTGACCCTAGAGCAGGCAGTGCTCTCACTCTGGGATGTAGTCCTAGAGTGTGAGCATGGTGGGATGAGCTGGAGGCTGATAGCAATATCCATCATTAGCTCCCAACATGGCAAACAATCCATCAGCTCCACAATACATGCACAAGGTCCCATCAGAGGCAGCAAGACATGAGTCTGAGGCAAGATACAGAGTACCTCTAAGGGATCCATCCATGAGACAAGCTAACCATGGCATAAGGATGAGGTCAGTCCAGGTGGCAAGACTGGAGACAGCAACACCTATAATGTATCCCAGGCAGTATGTGGAGGCCACTGAAGGCTGAGCTGGAATTTGGCTCCTGGGCCTGTGGTCAAAGTGCCAGTGGAACAGCCAGGTGAGACTGCTCCAGGCCATTAAAACCTAATAGTGTACCCATTACACAAATTTAATATGCAAGATAACTCTGCTGGTTTTTGGTGCTGTTCTCCCTCTGCCAAACTTACCTGATTTTTTTCTTTTTCTTTTTTTTTCTGAATTCTGGTTTTGCTACCTTTCTTCAACATGCTTTAATTCCCAAATAATCTTTCTGATGAGTGCTAATTTGTACAGCACTTGCTAGAGTTAAGACTACACTACTGATTTATGGAAAGACTTCATAGCTTTTACCACATTAATTATTATCACGCTATGCGTCCAAACAGCTTGGTGACATTTTTGATACAAGTGTTTAATTGACTTAGTTACAGACTTTCCCAGGGTTGAAGAGTTCCTGTGTTCCAGCTGACACAAACAGATCCCAAGCCATAGAGAATGTGCTGCAGCACATTCTTCCTACTTCCACCAGTGTAACCTCTGCCTTTCCATCCCTTTCCATTGTGCTATCTGAGCCCTGTAGGGGTGCATAAACTTGAAAAAAAATTGGCTATCGGTTTAGGTAGTTTTGAAGCAATTATCATGTGTGAAATCAGGAAGCCCAAAACTGGGTAGCAGGTGTTTTTCCTTTGCACATATTTTTTGCGGTACCTTCTGGTCTTGATTGACAACTTTGTGCCATCTTTCTACCTCACTGCACAGTCTTCTCTTTCAGATCATTAATAAAATGTATTAAAAGCCATGGATTTTAATGTGAAACCTTGGAGCACGTCTCCATTAATATGCTGGCATTTTTTTAATGCTCACGTTTTCTATTTCTTAACCAATTCTGTCAGTTTTATCTCCCTTAGTCTATCTTTAATATTAGGAATAATTTATGCCACACCTATCACCAACAATTTTCCAAGTTGTTTTTTTTCTCTTTATAACGTCTCTCGACTGGTTTAACACAGACAGCTACAATAGTCTAGATGCTGTTATTGACCTAATCAATGAAAAGATGCTAAGCAGCCTCATATTACTGGTGCCTTGTGTTGGAAAAAAATGCATGAAAAGAGGTGGTATAAGTGTAAGTGACATATAATAAATACTGTCAGTGCCAATGAATCTTGAATTTCTTCCTGATCAGTATCAACAGTAAGGATGTCTGTACCAATATTCCCAAAAGACTATATCTCATTAGTTAAGGATGTTGGGGTGGGTCATGACAGAATTGTGATATAAATTTACCGGACTGGAAAGAATTTCAGCTCACGTGTTCTGCCTTTAGGGAAAGTAGAGATAGTACTATTTACCCCATTATAAACTAAGGATGAAGCTCTGAGTCTACCTTTTGGGATGAAACCAGTCCTAATGGGATGTGTTTCATGTATTCTGTAGAAAGGTTCTGAATTGAACTATTTTTGGAACAAAAGAAGAAAGACATCTAACACCTGAATACCAGCTCTGAGGTGTGATGAATTTTCCAGCCACATTAAAACTGATCAGTGTTAGCACAGAGAGTCTAAAGCTTAGGATTCTGACTTGTTTTCTATGGATATATATGTCACCAGCTTTTAAAGAGGATACCTAAGGTGATTACGTGCCTAATTTTTTTTGTTGACATAGGCAGGATGAACCTGTTCCTAGACAAATAGGAGAGCACATCAACAAGGAGTGAAGTATCTGTGGATGTTGGGTCACCTCTGAAATCAGATACAAGCTGACCTGTGATTACAATTTTAGCATCTAACTTTGTTGACATCCCACTTTAAGCACTTAGGTTCTCATTTGGCTATGGCCAGTTGAGAAAGTAGAACAAAACCTAAGCTGAAGTCAAGGGGTACAATGTAGTCGATAAAGGAGGTAAGGCCAGGTCTTTTAGCAACTAAAAACTCAAGCTATTCCCTTCACAGACAGCTGTGCACCAAAAATGTCCTAGATATAGACAGGCAAATTCAGTTTTCATGTTGACTTTGATGTAATGAGGGGGGCTTACAGAGGCTCACGCTGTTCTTCTGCTTCCTTTCCCTTCAGCTCCTTCAATTATCCTGCAAGGTCTTCCTCCAATATCGATTTTCAAATTACTTCCCTTTCTGATATGGAAATTATGTATTTCAGGACATAACTGAATATGTTTCTAACAGGTCTCAAAAGACATTTTAAAGAAGATTCTAAAGCCTAGACATCCTCTCTCCTTGTCTGTGGTATGCCCCATTTGTTGTGACCTGTGAGGTACTCCCAGACTACTTGGTGCCTTCAAGACAATGAGTTTGTTTCCTTTGATTATGTCATTCTTCATTAACAAAGGCTCAGAAGTTCATTGGTACATAAATTATTTTAATATTTTGCAAAAGATCCTAAGCAGCTTATTAAAAAGCAATAATAGTATAGATTAATTATTATGAGGCTGTCTATATTACAAAGTTCTATAATTCATAAAATGTTATTATATGTGTAAGTTCAAACGTACAGTCTTTATTTATTAACAGTTTTGACTAAATGTAATGTATGTCACTGTTTGTCTTTCTTATCCCTGACTTATGCATAGCCTTAAACACTTGGTTTTATTTCAGTCTGAGAGTGACTTAACATTAAGCAGCCCAGCCTCAGGCTCTGAATAGTGGTTGTGTTTCTCCTCCAGCTCTTGCCAGATTCATGTCTGGCCAAAGGTATTTAAGAAAGGGGAAAAGAAAACAAACTTGAAAGAAAAAAGAGGGAAAGAGCAACATAGTATGATCTAATCTTATTTATTTGTTTAGAGTTAACAGAAAAGCAACTGAAACCAAAGATTAAATGAATTTTATTGTTTTCTCAAAACATTATCTTTTTCTAACTTGATTGTACAGGTCCTCAGAATCTGGTTTGTATTAGATTAAGAAGCCCATATGTTTTTGACACTTGAGCCATAATCCCTTCTAACACTTCTCTTTGCTTTGATCCAACAAAAACAGTAGAAGTCATAAATACTATTTTTTAATGTCTTTAGATTTTTACATGTCTCTTTTTCTGTCACATAAGTGCTTTTGTCCCTGCCTAGGGACATGAAGACTACTTACACAGGACTTAGCATGCTCAAAAGTTGTAAGCAGTCTGTCAATGCAATAGGTTAAGGTGAAAATGCTTTAGGTAGGAATATACATAACATAGCAGAAGTGCATGACAGCAACTGATTTGCCTACATATTATAGAATATTATAGGTCCTATTGCTGCTTTTTCTTGGTTTTCCTTTCATAGTGTTGTTATAAATATTTCATCACATAACTTCGTTTTCTCCTTTGTAAAAACCAATTTCACATTCACTGAATCTGGAGCAGAAGATTCATTTCCCATCTTTCTACCTCACAAATAATACCAAACCAAATCCTACCATTTTTTAAAGTTATGTCACTTATGAATACTGCTTTCTGATGTTATAATTAAAGTCTCATTGTAGCCCAGGTTATTTAAATCAGGAGACTGAGAAAAAGAATACATTCAGCTGTGTCCAATGAAGGACCAATCACTGTGAAAGGTGCATGTTCAAACCAAACCTCTTAGTTATCATATCTTCTCATTTGCAGTGTTAGAGTAGAGAGACTAAATGGCCTACGTTGTTGAAGACACAGCTGCTTCTCGTCAGGAAATGTCCATAACAGCACTTATACAGAAAAACGGAAATCAGATTACTTGTGAAAGTGATTTTGATGCTCTGTTATATGCATTGAGGTTTTTTGGTTTTTTTTTTTTTTTGGGGGGGGTGGATTTTTACTGTAGACATAACTGTTTCTTTAACTGTCTTAGTTCAGTATTATGATTTACCCTGACAGCTGTTTTACTGATAAGATAACTTTGCAGGATTAATTATTAATGTCTTTTATTTTATTTTAGTCATGCAACTGGCTGAAATTCTGCACCACTCACTTGGTCAAAGTCTAAACACTAGAAAAATATGTGCTCTGAATTAGGTAAAGATTACAGTAAACAATTGCTTTGTGTATTTCCTTTTAGCTAAATCTAGAATTCAATGCAAGCAAAGACATCAGCCCAACTCATAATTCTTTTGAAGCCAGTTCTTTGCCATGTGAGGATTTGAGATTGCAGCTTTGAAATACAAAGTTGGAAAAAAAATATGTCAAATGCCTGAAGGCCATAAACTGTAAAGACAAAAGCTTATATCTAATTTACGAAGTTTGGCAAGTGTTGTAGTCATTGATTTTATGGTCATTTTCTATCCTTTTTTTTTTTTTTTCTTAAGTTAAAACGTCAAATGGAGCTCTGTAAAGCACAACACAAGTTCTTTCCATCCTCTGGTGTGCATACATTCTGCTTTTTGGGCATCCTTTCACTGTCAATACTTATATCTGTTGTTTAAAATGCTATTCCTGATACAATTGTTTTTTTAAATGCAAACCCATATGTGTGATCTCAAGAGAAACTGGTAAATTTTACCAAATGGGCATCCCTAAATTGCATGCCATCTGCAGCTAGTGATGAGAGGACTAAACCCAGTCAGCTGTGATCTTCCACCACTGCATCTATCATTTTGATTGGCTCTAGGGAAATCAACAGCTTTTGGCCTGAACTTTTCTCACCCCAACAGGTTATTATGTACTGGTTGAGATATACTGGCTAAAGAATGATTTCTTTTATCCACAGCTAGGCCTCAAAGTGTTTTCTTGTGGAAACCAGCAAAAAAACTCCAAATTTCAGTAAAGTAAAAGCAGGCACATACCCTAGCCCTGATTCAGATTTTATGAGTTATAAGTGTGCAGCCTTACTAACTCAGAAAGGCTATTAAAATATGTAAAGCGTGGAAGACTTTAAGAAACATTATTATTGCCTATGTAATTGTAAATTAATATTACTAGGAAAAAACTAATGAACTTCTCAGAACAGCATGTTCACATTCTGAAGGCATAATTGTGAAAGTGGGAATTAATGTATAACAGCGTGTGGGACTTTAGGATCATCTGAGAGAGAAAGAAAGAGAAGAAAACTGGGGTTATAATACATGGATGCCTCCTCACTGAGGAAAAGCCCTCTGAAATCCCATTGATCTTCCACTATTATGTTGTCCTTCTAACCCCGTCATTCAGCCTTACCTCATGACATATTCCTTTAAAGTAATAAAAGTTATTAAAGCTAATTAAAGCAGCAGTTAAAAAAAAACAAACCTGGAAATATATTGAGATTCACCTTGCTCTAACTGACAAAAGGGCTGGCAAATGTAAGTGCTTAAAAGTCTTCAGACTAAGTGAACACTTCATAATTTGTATTTATTCATTCCCTAACTAGATTAACAAATAAGGTCAGAAAACAAGATCTGAGGGCCAGCTCTGAAAAAAAACCAAACAAACCCAATCATAAAAGTGACCTATCAGTGTTAAAATTAATCTTAGGTTTTCCAGCTATGTTTGCTTTCAGGTTCTGTCCTCTGTGCTAGAATTTTAATATGCACATTTGTCTTGCTCCTAGAGCGTTTGCAAGATCAAATTCCCCATGGAATTTAAGGGAAGGAATGGTTTCTGTCTCTAGTTAGTTAAGGTCTAGGTGCTGTGTTGCTCAAAAATGTTAGAGTTTGAGTGCCTAAAATACACGTGTTACAATTCAGCTTCAGTTACCTAGGAAGATTTTTTTAAAGGTCACACAGTAAAGAATCATTAAAATATGGGAATTTCTAAGATATGCTAAATGGGTGTCTTAAGAATAACGATTTGAGGATGATGCATTTGTATTTGATGTTAGATGCCTGAATTATGTTTTTGGTCTATTAATTTGTAGCAGGGCATCTCACTCCCTGCCAAGAGCTTATCTGTTGCTTGTTAACTGGCAAGATAACTCAAACAAGACAAGCTGTCTCATAGTGAGTTATTTTGGTGTCATGGGGTTAACGCAGGTCTGGCATCTCCCAGCTGCCAATAAACATCTCCCTGCTAGAGATCTGGAAAGATAAGCTGAGTTTCTGACCAACAGACACCTCACTTTACTACTATAGAAGTGACACCAAAGTTTCACAAAGCAAAAATCTTCTACAACTTCCTTGGAAATATGTGGAGTTTCTTCTGTGAGAAGAGATTCCAACTTTGTGGTTATCCCCAGGCGTTTAAGTGAAAGGACTTTTTCTACATTATTGTCATTTCAGTGGTAAGTTACATTTGACTCCTAACCCATACTCTTTTTTTTGCTGGCTTTGTATAGGTACCTCAACATCATACACTCTTTTACGTTATGCTGTAATCTACTAGTGGTTCCTTTTAGTTTTATACCGTGTGGTGAATAATTCTGATTGAGATCTTTCATCTGTCATCTCTTGACTGTTTAATAAAAATTCATTTTCATAAATAGTCCTGATTTGCCATCATAAGAACTTGCAGGCCAGAGTGATTTTTTAAATTTAAACTGTTGCCAAAATCCAAGGCTATGGTAGGGCTTGTCTGAAGCTCCCACTCCTCCCATTATATCATTAGATTCCCAATGCTTTAGTTTTCAATGTATGAAACGCAAAATATATCTTTCTTCCTTAACAGAATGTCGTAAGAGAAACTAATTTAAAGATTGTGTCCCTTCAAATCCTACGGGAGTGTATTGGGTAGAATCCCTAATGGATAATTTAAGTTTGACTTAAAATTGTTAAGATTCTAAGATACGTTATGGAAGAAAAGGGGAACAAACCCAGAAGATGGAACAAACAAGACAAATTAACTGGGAGATAAAGCATTGTAAAAATATTTGTACTGGTTTTTTATAGTCCTCTTGTTCACTGATTTTTCTTAAAATCTTCTGCACAAAGACTTAAAGATGTTTCAACACGAATCTTTCCATCACACTTGATTTATTAGGAAACCAGATGCCTAAACTCTTTTAATTTTTTTTTTCTACCATAAGTAGCTGAAGATCTTCAAAACTGAGATGTTCTGAACTTGCTTTTGTAAAATGTTTTGCATAATATTTTTCCACTGAAGCTAATATTCACTGTGAGTTGTCTCAATTCAGCTGATTGCTTGGTGGTGTAGCATCAATCCCAGTCTCACAAACGTTTTAATTAATGTGTAAATTTGGGGGACAAAGAAAAATCAATTACAACCAAAATGATAAAAAAACTAAATAAAATTAGTTATTAGGTTAAATTTCTGTGTAAACTTCTTGCATTACTGTAGTTACAATTAAAGCCAGAACAAAACCCCAGAAATAATATTGAGGCAATAGACAGCAGAGTCACTCACAGAGAGCAACAAATTCCTTTGTAATAGTTTATGCACAGTTTGCTATCACCAGTGTACTTTGCTAAAAATATATGGACTGATGGCAGACTATGACTGGAAAATCCATCAGACATTTGCTGTAAGTGCTTCAACATGACTCTGCAAGCAGCAGAAAACAGAAAAGGCTTTTGCATTTTGAAAAAAATTCTCAAAATAAGGTATATTCTTCTATATCCCCACTTGAAAGAGCCACAGGACCACCACAGTGACTTTTTCAAATTATGTTCCTTCCCTTCAAAGTATTCCTCACTTAGATGTCTGAAGAAAGGTGAGACCTTTCTATTGATTTTTCAAGTGTTTTTTTGCTGGTGTGCATTCCTCAAGACTAATGTTAGCACCCTCTCACAGCTTTGCACCATTACCTTTATTTATTACATTTACCAGAAACATTTCCTCTTTGATTTCCAGTACCCAAAATCGTGAATAGCTGCAACAGCTGGAAAAAGATCAACATTCTATTGCTACCAAATAAAGCCTGCAAAAGATGACATGAAATTATTCTTCAAGACAATGCTAAGAAATATTTATTAGTATCTATTTTTATATAATGAGAAGTCATTATATAGTAGAATATATAGTAGAATAGTATAAATGCAAAGTGATTTTCATGCATTTTCTTATTTTCAAAGGGCAAAAACAACCTATGTGATATCAACCAGGACTTTTGTTATTGACTTAGGTGAAGAGAGGATACATTTGCTTCATAAGGAGAGGTGGAGGAAAAAGGATGAGGAGGCAGGCTTTCAGCTACATTATTATTATACAGTTATTATTTGAACTCTTTGCAGTTGTAGTATCCACTAAACTTGTCTCCACTTGCAAGTCTGGCACCTAACTAAACAGGAAATGACATCCAGTCTATGAAAGAAGACGGGTAGGCTAGCAGATTGTAGCAAACTGAAAATCTTCTCATGAAAAATCCGTTTGTGTTCCCAATGTTCCTTCAGAGAAGCCAGGAGATGTTAGAGTTTCATGTCAGAGCTCTGTAGCCCCATTGTTCATGAAACTCAGCTGTACTTGAGAGGGATAATGCATGAATTTGCACTGCAAGTACTTGAACAATTATCTTGAAGGAATCTGAATATTTTAAACTCATTTATTGCATCAATTTTCTGCCTTACAAGACTGACAACACTTAGGGTAAGTATTTACCTTTCAGCTTCTATTTGAAGGCAATTTAACAAATTTAGGGGTTTTTTTGTAACTTTATTTTGGAGGTAAATGCTAGCAAAAACATGGAAATTGTTCTTTCAGGAGATGTACTTCTTGGCTGCAGTAGCCTTCCTATCGATATGAATATCCTGTCTCTGAGCTTTTTGTAGCATTTTATTGTGACAGTATACAGTGAAATCCTTCCTTTATCTGTATTTTTGAAAAAAGGTATTGAAGAAAAGCAATTGTTTTCTCTCTCTCTATGTATATATATATCTGTTTCCTTTCCCTTCTAATTTTGAATCTGCTAAAGAAAAAGATTTACACAGAAAAGACAGAGAACAGCTTTCAGAAAACTAAAAACTACAGTTTTGTTTTCTAATTTTTTTGAAACAACAGAGAATGGGAATATATGATTTTAAGAAAAATGTGACTGATTTTTTTTTTGTTTGTCTCTGAAGTTTTTTCTCTTTCATCTGATGGCACATCAGGTAAAATCTAATTTGCATATTTTATTGTGTGTACATGAAAAATACATACACAACCTGCAGTTGTTTCCATACTCGTGGTGTGCTGCACCCGAGCTGCTCCTCTGAGACAAGGAAAGCCTGCCTTGTCTCCCTAATGTACTGTAAAAGAGGACATAATCATGCAGATCCTGTGGTACATTGATCTTGTTTTGGGGCACACACAAAAGTGATGCAGTGTGAGCTATAGAGCATGGAAATCCTTTTCCACTCACTCCCATACAGAGGATGAACAATGGAGAACCTTTTAATAGAGTGGCATAAGTGACGAGCCATCAGGGCAAATACACAGCTCAGAAAACACAAGAAAGGAAACTGCAGGAGGGGGGCAAAAAAAAGACACTGGCTGCTGACTCCCACTGCTCTGTCTTCACTCTCCCAACTTTGTCGACTATAATCTGGATTTTGCCTTTGTTCTTGTCATTGAATATGCCCTTTGGAGTGACCCGATAACAGTGGCCCTTTCGGAGTTCACAAGCAGAGCAGATGCCAGCTTATGCTGTATAATAAAAGGGGATGTTCTTATTCTTGCATTCCAAAGGCACTGCTCAAGCTGGTTCAAATAAAATGAGAACCAAACATAGTCTGTGCCATTGCCTCTATCTGAATTAAATAACTGTTTGTTTCAACACAATTTTCCATAATGTAGAATGTAGTTTGATTTTTCTGGCTATCTGTTCTCACGAGTTCAGGGACACAGGTAAATCAAGTGTGGATTGTTCCAAAGAACTGCTAGATGGAGAAGACCAAACTCATGCAGAGGATTTTCTAAAATTTACCATAGATAATAATGACCAGCACCCACATTTGTTACCAGATAGGCACAAAATGGCTGGAATAGGTATTGTCACTGGTTCTCCTAACAATTCTGATCTGTGATGAAAAGTTGCTTCCCTAGAATAATATTTTCTTACATGCTAGTATCATTTTTAAGTATGAAATTTGTGATTTTTCACAGCCTAGATAGAACAGGGTGAAGAACCACATCAGCAAGATCTAAGAATAGAGGAATAGCTTTTGGCTGAGTTAACATTTGCCCATGAAACACTTCACAGCTTCAAAATCATTGCAGCAGGAATTATCTTACCCACCTTCAGACATCTATAATGTGAATATGTACATGTGGGCTACTGTCTGCAAATTTATTCAGTGACAAATGAGAGAGCTAGACACACTCTTCAGGTGTGTTTCAACTGGCCAATTTTAGCTGTCTGTTCCAGTCTGACTGGATGCAAGCCCTAAAAGTGCCTGCTTTTTTTTCACTGACTAGAAGGTAGACTATTTCAGACACAGCAGCAAGCTAAGATGCAATTTACTGATTGAGCAGACAGATGCAGCTACAGCACAGTCTGATTAACACTCTCTGCCTTTATATTTGACCAAAAGATTTACTGAGAAATAAGGAACTAGCATAGGTGAAGAAGTCTCCCTTTGGTCAGTTGAACCCTATGCTCAGTAAGTCTTAGTGACTTGGAATGTATGACTCCTCCTAAACACAAAGAAATAAAAAACCCTAAAAAAATTAAAATGGTTTTTGTATTCTGAGTGAGTAAAATCCTTTCCACAGTTGTTTCTCAGAGTTTATGCTATGGGAATACCATGCTGATTTAGCTGTGATTGCACTTTCCACACTCACTGGAGCAGAATGAAGCAGGTTTTGTCCTTATTTAGTCCAAATTTTATTTGTTCATCTAGTCTAGTCATGTTGTCCTTGTTTTTAAAGAGGTTTCATCTCCGTCTGGAAATGTTTCTCCCATTATTTTGCAACTCTCTTTAGAAATGTCTAGGGGATATTTCCAGGTCTTGGAGATCTGTTATGCTTCAGATGTTCTAATTCCTTGATCACCTGTTCTGGCTGAATCTTACCTCCTTCGATATTTTTTTCTTGCTCTCCTGGGAAATTTATGTCTGTTTCTGACATCTGTCCCCAAACTTTATGTGTGAACACAGAGGCAAAGAATTCATTTGATTGTGCTTTAGTTACGTCTGTCTCTTCAGTCAGTGGATTACCCAGGCTGGCTCTTAGAATTCTTCCAATGACCTCTTGTTCAATATGTTCTTGAAGAAAAAAAAAACCTTTGTTATTTATCTTAACCTCTTCTGCAATTTTCCTTTCATTTCATGTCTTTGCTATTCCTAGCAGATGGCTGTGTTTTCTACTGTGTTATGTCATCTCTTCAGTTATGCTCATTTTCTTAATACCTTTCATCAGCCTCTTTGTGGTCTTTGAATAACTTCTGTACTGATTCCTTCAATTTCATTGGTTTGGTTTTTTTTTCAGATACCAGATAAGTCTGGTAATGTCAGAGCACACAATTTGAGTACTATGTATGTTCTGGGTACCACTGTTTAAGAAGGATGTGAAGGTCCTTGAATGTGATCAAAGGAGGGCATCAAGGCAGGTGAAAGTACTGGGAGGAATGTTTTATGAGGAGGAGCTGAAAACTTTGGTTATTTCCCTCTTCACCACTTAGTTGCAGTGATCTTGGACAAAAATCCCATGGGCTAAACATAAGCCAGACTATACATCCATAAGTGGCAAAGTGGTAAAAGTGAGAGATTGGGCTGGCAGACCTTTGTCACATAAAATGATAGTTCATGGCAGCCACTGCACCTCATTCCCTCAGAGACGAAGGATTGAGTGCTAAAATAATCAGCCAAGAAACATACATAGCATGTTTTATTAAACTGTCTCACTTTTCTCAAGGATGCTCTGGACGTATTTAGGGTGAGTCACTATAATCCTGTTGACCACTACCGCTGGTATCTGATATAAAATTATAAGGAATTTTTTTATAATAACTTAAGTAACTATCTGGAAATTGTGCTTATGAGAAAGAGAAAAGTGGTTCTGAGTATGAAATAGTGGATCCACTCGTGATTTATAATTTCTCTTTTTATGCAGCACAGTCAGAGATGCCCAAGAGCCTCCTAGAGCTTTATTCCGAGGAAGTGGAGAACTTGGAACACAACAGAGTTGTAACACCAAACACCCTCCACACGAGAGAACTGGAGAATGAAGGATTGCAAATATGACTTCAGCAAAAATCTACAGCAATATCTTTGAACCTAAAACTTTGGTTTCAAGTAAAAACTTAGTTTCAAGTAAAACTTAGTTTTACTAAGTTTTTAGTTAGGAGGTTTTTGAGCTTTTAATTTTTCAGAGAGAAGCCAACATTTTCCATGGGGAAAGAAACAAAATAACATAATCTTCCACCTAATTTTGGTTGTAAGAAATGTTATGTTTTTGTAAAGTGCTTTTAGACCATCAGATAAAGGTCACTGGGGAAGTGGAAAATGTCATTAAGAAATTCACTGACTTGATTTTCCACAGGTTTAGGCCTCATTTGCCAGCTAAATACTACACTTCTTTGTCTACAGCGAAGTCTGTACAAGACTCAAAATTAAATTAGATTGCATATTCTAGTTCTCTGTTGGTATTAAGGTCACACCAAACTACATCTATAAATTACCCAGGCACAAGCAGTTCTTAATGCAGCCCCTAAGGACTCTCCTGCAGCAGCGTGAAGAGAGGATTTCTCTGGCTTAGCATTAGGCATAATCGTTCCAGGCCATGCTTTTCCCCAAGCAGTCTTACAATACCCTCAAAACTGAGGACAATCCACCTGATGCAATCCTTCTAAACCCTGACTTGCAACAGCTGCTACAACTCTTGTCAAAGCCAGCCCACTCCATGCTCTCCCTGTGATTGTGTTCAGGCTGTTTCTATCCCCTTGATGCTCTGAAGGTGCTCTGAAAGAAGTCCTTTTACCCTGGTTCTTCTCTCTATTGGAGATATATGGGAGGTAAAGATCACTAGTACCCACTAAGTAGTGAATGAGTTGAAAACATTTATTACCACACAATTTCTGAAAGTCCGGCAAGTATTGTCACTCTCCCATAAATCCAGAGGGACTGGGTTATAGGGAACATTGTCTCAGGGGTACCAGCTAAGTGAGACCTTCCAGAGAGAATTAACTCAAACTAGGCTGGAGGGCACTCTGGCACTGACAAGTTAAAACATGAGGTTATTTTGCTCTTGAAGTTACCCTGAGAAGCTCTGAATAGTGTAGAAAATGGATCCAGAAAGGTTGGATTTAGGAGTCAGGCACATAAATACTTCTTAAGAGCTTTTCTGAGAAACTCAGTGCTGATAATATATGAAGTAGAGTAGGAATCCAAAACCCAAGCTAGTGCTGTAAATGCTGAGGTATTCCACAAACAACTGATGTATTCTTTATGAATAGTCCTTGATGCTGCAAGTCACATGTTCTTGCTTAATGCTCTGAACTAAAATACATTATGAGTTTCACAGTGAAAAAGGCTTGCATTAGCAAATGTAAATTCATGAAACTCTTCCAGTGCAGGTTGGATTTTACGGTGAAAGAGAAATTAACCTTGACATTTCCAGTAATCAAAGGATCTGATTATTTATCTACAATGTGAGAAATAAAAGTTAAAGACATTTTTTCTGCATTTTTTCCACAGCCCGGTGAACACCATAGCCAGATTTTTACTAGCTGTGGGGGTAAGTATCCTCTCTTCATTTATACTAGCTTGTTCCTTTCTGTATGGATAATTAAATAATCATTGAAATGGAACTGCAGTGTGGGCAAGGCAGATATTTCAGAAATTTTACTGAAAAATTCCATACAGTTTTAATAAATAGTCTTAAGTTTATTAAATTGGCCAACTCTTGCAGTCCAAATGTTAATATTGGCCAGGCTGAAGGCTCTTTTTCGTTGGTCCTAGAGAATACTGGAATAGATTGGAATCAGTTATTATCTTTGTTTCAGGTCTGGGATTTTTCTGATTACTTGATTTGTTCTACAGTACAGGAAATCTTTGTATTTTTATCCTTTTTACTTAATTCATCACTATTATAATGAATATTAAATTCCTAACACCGGTTTTCTCCCTTCATTATCTTCAAAATATTTCATTGTAGGCATATTAGATTTAACCCATCTTCACCTCTTTTAAGGTCCTCTCTATCTATCTTTTTAGCAATACTTGGGGAAAATGCCAAGCACTCTTAACTACTGTGTTTGCTTGGAAATTGCTTCACTGGCACTTGTCTGGGAACACAGAAGAGGCATAACCTAATTGATCCATAAAGGTGAAAAGAAGAGCTGTGTAATGCAAAATATATTTTTATGGTAAAAGGAATTGGAAATGCAATATACATTAAAAGTAGAAGAAGATGTTTTTGCAAAGCTAAGGCTGATATTTAAAGTCTAGAAAATTTTTTTAAAAAATCGAAATGATAGATGGCAGACACTTTCCTGCTGTCATTGAGTCATGTAATCATAGAATGTTTTGGGTTGGAAGGGACCTTAAAGATCATCTCATTCCAGCACCCCTGCCATGGGCAGTGATGCGACTACTGGACTGGGCTGCTCAAAGCTCCATCCAGCCTGGCCTTTAGAAGTCCTTTTCTCTTAGAGAAAGTCTTCAACTTACCCCAGGTGATTTGAAGAGTTACAATACCTGGAGTTAGTAAGTGAAAGAGGTTAATTCTATACTACTGTGAATAATTAATATGCAACTTCTCTTACAAGGTCCAGAGAAACTGTCCCAATCCTTATTCCTGTGGCCTTGTGGTTGCATTAAGATAATAGAGTCTGTTGCAATCAGGAAACAGAATTTACTAGCAAAAGGCAAATTTACTGTTCTTGCTGATGAGCTGCTGATGAATGTTAGAGCACAGACCATGCAGTGGCTCTCTGGGACCCAAACCCACCAGCTAACACAATCCAGAATCACATAGGACAGGGAGCACAATTCTGCCTAAAGCCCATTAAAGCTTGTAATGAGGAAAGGAATCCTTTTTATGAGGAATCAATGGCGTATCAGCACTGCACAAGACAAAAGAAATTGCATTACTGACAAGATGGAGTGAAAAAAAAAGTGAAATAACTACAAACCTCTGGACCTGTCAGACCTTTATACTCAGTTCACTATTTTAACTATTTTTGACAGTATAGTGCCAAGCATCAATTTGCAAAACAAAGAAAATCCTTCCCAACCAATTTTTCATCTGTCTTTTCTTTTATTCCTTTTTGTTTATATATTTTTCTCCCACTAGCTTATGGGTAGTCATATTATCTGTTGGTGACAAAGTGTTGGCAGCCAAGGGGCTGCAGGAGTGGCCTCTGTGAAGACAGACTGGGGCTGTCTGGTGCTGGACACTGGCAATTCCATCCAAGACCAGCAGTGCTTCTACAGGGCATGGCTAAGCCCCTCAGCCAAGACAGTCCCACTCTGGGGGAAGCACATTTAAGAAAGGGCAGCTCCATGTCAAGCCACCACAATGAGATAATGTACAATCTCCAGTAATGTACTTTTTCTTCTTTTTGTACGTTCAATACTAAATATGTATCACTGGAAAATTTAAAGAGTTTCAGGTGACAACGTGACCCTGGAGTCTTCAGTGCTACTGGAACATGAATCTACATCTTAGGATGTCACACAACATAATATTATTTTTGGAATTTGACTTAGTTCACGAGATCTGCCTCCTCCCAATTATTTATATTTCTGCTAATCTCTGGGTTTTTTGTTATGTTTTGTTTTGTTTTTTTTTTAACAAAGGTTACTAAAAGAGTTCCAATTATATTTCAGTACTATGAAAAGTGGTATTAAAATTACTGAAAGAATGGCAAATAGCAGTGAGGAAACAGGAACAAGCGGAACTGGAAGTAGGGGAATCTTAAGTCTACCTTTATGACAGCAGCAAATGTATGTGGAACAGGACACAGATCTGTGTGACAAACTTAAGCTCCCTTATCTAATTATTGTAGGTTGACTCTGTAACAGCTTTCTATGTAGTTTAAGTTTAAAATGAAAATAAAATCTCTTCTCAGCCTGCCAAGCTGGAAGATCATTTTTCATGTGAAATAGATGAATTCCTGCTTAAAAGCAGTGGCATCCTTCTTTACAAATTCTTACACAAATAGACAATATGAAATGTCAAGGGGTTTTTTAGACTAGAAGAGAAATTCTTAAAGAGATCCAAAGCCTAAAGGTAATGCTACACAAAATAATGGAAAAAAAATATTAAAATAATCTAATCTTTTTGACAATTCTACCAGAGGCTGTTCAATTCTAAAAAGCATCTAGCTAGGAGTCTGTAATAGAAAAACCTCAGTAATAGAAACCTCTGCTGTCACCAGGAGAAGTAGGAAGATATAGTAGCCCATTTTGAGTGTGTGTGTGTGTGGTTTGTGGTTTGTTTGCTTCAATTGGTTTGGTTTTCTGTTTTTTTTTTTTGGTGTGGTTTTTTAGTGTCTTTTTGTTGGTTGGTTGGTTGGTTTGTTGGTTTTTGTGTTGTTTTGTTTTGTTTGTTTTTCCAAGAGGGAAAATATTTTTTACCCACTTAAAAAATGCAACTTTTTATGGGAAGAAAGGGCATATAGTAAAATAAAAACAAATTTATAAAATATTAATAGAAATTAATGGTAGCAAAAGGTATCACCTGTGATCTATGTTAATTTCATGGTGAGAAGAAGGTACTCAGTTGCTGATCCTTCCTGCTGCTGAGACTTTTTTCTCTGTTGAGTATCCAGGTCATCAGGATATTTTTCTACTATTTTGTGTGCTCATGTCCTGTCTCTATGAGAGCACCACCCAGAGGTTTGGCTCCCTGTCCTAGGAAAGGAAGTGTGTGTGGACTTCTGAAGAGATATGATGTTTTATGTAGATGCTGTTGATCTAGGGCGTGGTCTAGGCTCCTGATTTTTGTCATTTTCTCTCAGGTATTCATTTTCACGTCTGCCTTCATGCTATATTTTTTCTTGTTAAGGTAACCAACTCATATTTTTCAACACTATTTCCTGTAACTACTGACTGCAAGACACAGTGCTTCCATTGCTGTGTTGGTCTGAAAGAAGTTTCCAAAGTACACCTGAGAGAGGAACCATGACATCTGGGACCAGAACTGAGTCCATATCACTAAAGTTTTAGCCTTTTGCTCCTGAATGGAGACAGATCTCTTTGCTTTTCTTCATCTATGGATGCTGTTATGACACGGCTCACCATATTCTGAGAAGGAACACCACTCCAACATTTCATGATGGGTGTTTTGACCAAAATGTCCCAAACTACAAAACATTGTACAACATTTAGGAAAATACGTCCTAGCAAAGTTTATTCTCCCTCACTTGTCAAAAGATGCTGACAGGCTTTCCCTAGGAGCACCCCTGTCTACCTGGAGTTTTCAGAGAGTTCTGAACTGCTCTTATCCCCGTAGATAATTCTCCCAAGGCTTGTTAAGTGACTGCTTTTGAAGTGGCTCAAACAGAATAAACTCAACAGGTGAGCTCTCTAATTCTTTTTGTTCTGGATCAAAAAAAGAAAACCCAATTCCTTTCTGAGAAAGACAGGGTATACAAATGTAAGCTATGTGTACAATAATAAATATATTAAATTCTCTGTGTTGCATAAGGGTGAGAAGTTAAATATTCTTCTAGACAAAATTCTGCTGATTTATGACAGTGTGTACATTAGTCTGGATAAAAGGTGGCTGAGGAGACACCTTATCTCCCTCTTCAACTACCTGAAAGGAGGCTGAAGTGAGGCTGAGTGTCTCTCTTTTGTCACAAGTAAGAAGTGATGAGACAAGAAAAAACATCTTCAGTTTGTGTCAGGGATGGTTTAGATACATATTAGGAAAAATTTCTTCATTGAAAGGGTTGTCAAGCATTGGAACAGGCTTCCCAGGGAAGTGGTTGAATCACCAGCTCTGCAAGTCCTAAAATGATGTGTAGATGTGGTGCTTAGAACTTGAAAGTGTTAGTGGTTGGACTTGACCTTAAGGGTCTTTTTCAATCAAATGTTTCCTTGCTTATATAGTTCTAAATCACACTTCTACACATTCTTCTTCATATAATACATTTTAAAAGTTTCTGATATTATACCAAGCATTGTTTGAGTGGGAAACTGTAGATATGAAGTTTTCTTGTCTTACTCACCTGTACATCAAGGGCTGTACCTATAATGTGTTTTTATTTAGCATACCTTTCTAGATACTACAGCACATGCTTGATGGACAAGTCTGTGGATTCACACCTCTGTGTGAATGGACACAATAACAATGAATTTGGCAGATTTCAGAGCCAGCTCAGAGCCTTTGCTTGCACACAAAGCAAAGACAGCAAGAAGTAGGAATATTTTGTGACTAGAAAATACAGAACTAACAAAAGGATAAGGGAAAGGAAAGCCCTTGAGGATAGAAGCCAAATTAAATATAATGCTCTAGTTATAGTTAATAACAACACTGACCACAATGACAAATACACCAGATTAAATTATTCTCTTGTTTACCCCTGACTGAATTGGTGAGGACAAATTTTTGTCCAGTACTTTTATGGAATATATTCTGCTGTATCATGTGTATAATTCCCAGAGCACAGTATCATACTGTGTTACGAATGAGTGGGAAGGATTAAAAATGAGCCGGCATGCAGTGGCTGTGGAAAAGTACTTGTCTTTCAATTAAAGTTGTCAACAATTTATTGTTCTTTGTCTACTCACATGCAGTTAAATTAGATGAAAAAGCATGATTTTGTATAAATATACAATATTTTATTATAGGTTTGTGGTTATGAACACTTCTCTAGTCACAGTTGTGGCCTAATTGTTCAATACAAAGATTCTGTAAATATCGATCTATACATAATAACTGCTTTAACATACTTTAATTTTTTATCTATTATTGTCCATGAGATATACTTGACACTTTCTTTACAGTTTTTTTAACTCACAGGAGGGGTGCAGCTCAGTGTTTGAGCTCGCAGGGACAGGCCCTGAGGCTAGAGTTTGCAGAGCCAGCATGAAGAGGGTGCAGTGATGAAAGCACATCAGACCCTCTCCACTGGTATCACGCAGCTGGGTTGGGTGTGCATCAAGAAATTCTACATTGTTCTCACCTCAATTGTTTTGATGCTCTGTCTGTTGCTTAGTAATCCTCTGCAATTAGCTTGACAGATACCTTTCCTGCTTGGTTTAGATCTCTTTTTGCCATGATCACCCTCTGACAAATCCATAGCAAAATCACTGGGGAGTTTTTATGAAGCACAGCTCTGTACTGCTTTATGAAATCCTTTGTGCTCACCTCATTTTAATAGTCCGTGAGTCTGTATGATAACCCTTTCCTTTGGATGGAAGAACCAACATGTTGTGCATCCCTCTGCTTTCATACTTTTGCTTTCATACTGTGCACAACCTGTAGCTCCAGGGTCTGACCCATGAGCTTCTTCATGCCTTGGGCAGAGCCTGTTCTGTGAACCTAGTGACTAGCTTAGAGAGCTACTCTGACATGGCTCCCCAGAGTGCCAGTGTGGAGAGATTAGTTCCTCCAAAGCAGCTGAGATAGACTCCTGCTCTGATTTGAACTTCGGAGAATCTCATTTTTAACTGTGAGAGAATCTTGAATTACTTAGTTATACATTTGGAGTTACCCTAGTACTTACCTATAGTCTGAAGACAGATAAAATCACTGAGAGTGTAATGAAAATGCAAGTTTGATGGCTTTGTTTTCTTAATAACGCAATAAATTATCTTTAAATAAACACTCAGAGAAAAAGTATTCTAAGGCATATTTATCCAGAGAACTGCGCAGTGAGAAAGCCTCCTTTAAGCCTTTTTTCTCCATGTATTCATGTAGTTTATTTATCAGAAGCTCTGGCATAACACAGATCAAATAATAGAAGGGAGAAAAAAGACTTATTTTTATTCCTCTTCTGCAACTGAAGAAAAAATCAAAGGACACTAAGAATGAAGGGGGAGACAGAGATTAGATGGTGCAGATTCAGGATATGGGGAGCAAGGAAAGAGAAGGAAATAGAGCAGTTAGGAGTGAGAGATTAAACAATAAACAGAATCAGACAGTATGGCTAACTGGTTTTATAAGGATAAAACATGAATACCTCAATTGCGTATGAGCTTGGTTAACCTCTTTACCCCTGTAAGAAACTTGATGTTCTAAGGTTGTAATTGATCACAGTGAAGGAAAGTATCCATTAGACAATCTCTTTCTGAAAATATGGTCCACATGCTGGCAAAAGTTGAACACCCTTGCTAGTGACAAAATAATGCACTTGTAAACTACAATACAGTGAACAAAAAGGAAATAGCTGTAAATAAAAAGAAGCACAGATGGCTGTGCTGGAGATGCCCACAAGATCAGTCTGTCTCAAGGATGGGCAAGTTGCATTTTTTCTCTGTCACAGGTGTTGTTTTCTCAACACCTCCATCCTTTCCCAATCAACAGATCTACAGGTTTAGTTTATCTGTCAGAAGTTATAACCATTTTGTACTTAGCTGGTTCATTGTGAAAACCCTTATTTCAATGGTAAAGAATTTGTTGGAGTTACACAGTTAGGGGATGATTTTGCTAGGATCTTTCCTTGCAGACATGAGAAATATGTGTGTATATATGCAAGATGTCTGCGAGTTTAAGCTTAAACCTGAATACATTGACTAAAATATAAAAAATTTCAAAATTGTTTAAAAAACAAATTAGATTAAAGAAAACAGTAGGGTTTACAATGCTTAAATTCCTATTAGAAATCAGATTCTTTATGACCTGCAGCTCATATATGAAGAAAAAGGAAAATTTCAGAATCGTATGGGCAAAAATTGGTGAGTCTCTCTTTGAGTTAAGGGATCTCTTTGACATCAGAAGTAGGCTCCTGTATCACTTTCTAATCCATAACATTGAGAAAGAGTTCACAGTGCTGCCATGGGCTGCCATGTCTATGATCAAAAACAAAGGTCAAACAACCCAACTGAATTTAACACCTTATTCCACATGATGATATTTTGGGGTTTATTTCATTTCTATGAAGACCTATTATGTTTATCTTTGTCAGAATCATCTATTCTTTACATGTAAAATGTTTACTGACGTGACTAGATGACTGATTTCCTTTTGTTGCTAGCCGGATTACTAGTGTATAAGTAGCACTGATGGGATAAAATCTCTTCCAAGAAATTTTGAAACATAGAATACAAATAAAACTCTAAGCAAAAGCAGCTTTCAGTGAGAAGTGGGGGTGAGGGTTAAGAAAAGAATTTTCAGTCCTATATCTTTATAGCTTTTTGGGAAGTGCTCGCGACATTTTCCCTATTGAAGGTAAGTGTATAAAAGAAATTTCCTACAGGTCACATTTCTGTACTGTCATATATTGAATCCCCATTTTTAAAATAAGTATTTGCAAGGTTTAGCAGTGCTCCTCTGCACAAGCCATTGTTACTTGGAATGCAGCATTGACTGTTCTAGACTCTTTCTCAACCTACAAAAAGCTAAGATATTGAGAAAATTTTGCAAAAGTTATTGGTGATTATGACAATCTGTAAAGATAAGCATACACCCAAACCATCGAAATTGGTTTCTAGTGTCTGAGAGTTTGTAACCAGGTAAGAGATAACTTGGTTAATAGGCATGAAGGGTCACAGTTATAGTTTCTGCAGAAACTTCTGTTCTTGGTTTCCATTGTACTTAACTTTTGCCCATCTGGCTGCAATGAGGCTGGAAAGAATAAAGACTAAGAAAATATTTGGAAATGAAGCTATTTTTGTCCCTTCCAGTGTGTAGGGCACTGATGCGCATATACAAAACAGAAAATTTGGGGTGATTTGAGGGGCAGAACTGAGAATAATAGCTTCAGACATTTCTAAAACCTAGAATGATTTGTTGTTGTGCAAATACTTGAACATTTAACTCGAAAAATTTTTCAAGCCTCTCTGAACACACAAAAGAATTGTCTCCTACTCTGGTACATTTGACTCAACATGCATTCTCAATTTTGCTGCAGTTGTTTTATAAACAGCTTCCATTTTGTTTTGATGTCTCTGTGGCTTTGCATAACACATTTATTTTAGCTTGGGATTTTATGGCAAGCTATTAAAAATAAATTAACATAAAAGCATTACAACAAAATCTAAAGAAAAAACTTTGTTTCTGTCAGGGTATGGTATTCAGTTTTCTGACAAGCTACCATCAGTTGAAATGTGGGGATCTCAATCCACCACTCCTATTTTTATTGCATCTCCAGTTTAGCTTCACCTGTTCTTCAGCTTTTGCTACTGTATCTGTATATGATAAAGTGGTGATGGGAATACAACAGGGCAGTAGAGCCAAGAAAAAATGGAATTATTTCATTGGCTCAAAACTCTGGTTGAGTTTAAAATATCTTTGAAAGAAGTACTTCAATCTGCCAAGCATTTTATTTTTTTCAGACAAAATATTTGTACTCTTTTATTATAAAAATAAAAGTTTTCAGTTCCATATTTAATCTAGCACATTTCTAGTGTTATATCTGATTTATAAGAGGCCAGGCTGGTTACTGCAGACACAGCACTCTTCTGCTGTAGGGACCCAATTTGGCATTGCTGCAACTCTGCACCGTGTGGACTACTGGACTCTCTGGAAGCTGTTGAGGAATTATCTCCATTGCACTCAGTTGCATGCTATAGCCAAGCTGTGCTATCTTATCAGCCAGATATTGATACAAAAGTAGTACAGAAGTACAAAGTTTTCCTTCTAATGCAGATGCATGAATCTTACACAGAAATACACTGTCTTCTCTGTTGCATTATGCCATCAACAGTTGGACAGTATTGTCTGGTAAGCATCAAGGTAAAGTGTCTGTGAATTTTAAGTTTTTCCAATGCCTTTGGGAGAGCCTTTTAGGCACTGCATGTGCATTATTTGTTAGGCTTTTTTTTCTTTCTTTGTTCTTTGAGGTTGTCTGTGCTAAGCCAGTAAAAACTTCCATATCTTTGCCAGTGCTCAGAAAACAGCACATCTCTCTGTAGGGCTCCCATACAAAGGTGTAAGAACAGGAGGAAGAATCCCTGCTACCAGCCTTTCTTTTTTTCAAGTGGTAGTAGCAATGATAAATTCAAGCAGTAAGTTTTATCTTGTTATTTCTGCTCAGTTTCCATTTAGTTTTTCTTTTTAACTATGATTTATACATGTACTTATTGGAAAACCTATAGCACTTGACAACTGATTTCTAATATCATTATCATCACAAAATTTGATGAATTATACAGAAGATTTGATCACAATATTATCATGGTCCAGTTTCAACTATAGCCTATACTTTTTCCTATGCTGTGATGACTTCTTTGAAGGTCCATTTCTCAATGTATATTATAGCAGATGTGCACTTTGACTCCTGCATTATATTCAGAAATAGAAAAGAAATAAAAACTTCGAGGTTTTATTGCAAAGACATATAAGTGGAAAAAACAGCTATACCAGAAATTAATCTCATTTCCACTAAATAACTCTAAAAAACACTATAGCTGATTTTTTACCTTTTTAATACAAAAACAACTTATATGAAGCAGAAGAAAGCTATTTGTGAAAATCAGTATAAGAATAGAAATGATAACTTATGCTTCTGAATTCTGGTTTCTTTTTTTACATCAGTGCAAATTCATTAATCCTAAACAATTATTCATAGCTACTGAGCAGAAATTTAGAACTGTTATTTCACAACTGTTTAAGTAAAAATACAGATGTACAAATTTGCCTAGTTATGAGTTGGAACTCATTTTATATGCTTACAATTAATTTGAACTATGAAATGGTTAGATATCTAGTTAAAACTAGTCATCTACCTTCACCAAAATCAATGGTGAGAGAAAGGTGCCTTTCTAATCTTAGATGCCTCTCATATTGGGAATTTTTCTCTGCAGGAGCTGAGGGAAAACTGATTATTCATGCACAGTTGTATAAATGTATATATACAGGTATAAATACCTGTATGTATTTAGACATATATTTTTTTAGATATTCACATGAATTCATGGAGTAGACTATATGGTGACATATACATCCTAACATTCTTTCCAATTTGACAGTGCCACCTTAAAAGCCAGGAATACTGGGTGACTTGCTGCAGTAGGGTATAAAGGGAAGTCTACTTTGATATTTCACATTGGTGTGATGCCTAGAACTGTGTGGACCAGACTCTCCCTCTGGGTGTCCTAGTTCTACTGATTCTTTCCCCTCAACTGTCTTTCCTCCTCTTGTACACCTACCTGTCCCCTTCCTCCAGGTGCCTTTTTCTTTTATCTTGAACTTTTTAAAGCACAACAAGACAAAATGTGTTGCTACTTAGCTGGATATTGCTTGCTATATCATACACTCCCTTTCCACTGCAGAATCATATCCTGATTTCAGCTGAGATAATTTTCTTCACAGTAGCCAGCATGGGAATATGTTTTGAATTTGTGCTGGAAGCTGTGTTGATAACACAGGGAGATTTTGTTACTGCTGTGCTTACACAGAGTCAAGGCCTTTCTGCATCTCACCCAGCCCACCAGTGAGTAGACTGGGGTATGCAAGAAGTTGGAAGCCAACGTAGTTGGGACAGCTGATCCCAACTGGCCATAGGGATACTCCAGACCATATGGCATCCTCCTCAGCACATAAATCTGGGGGAAGAAGAAAAAAGAGAGGGACATTCAAAGTGATGGCATTTGTCTCCCCAAGTCACCTTTACACTTGATGGATCCCTGCTTTCCTGGGGATGGCTGAACACCCGCCAGCCCATGGGAAAACGTCACACTGAACATGCTTTTCCTTCCTTGTAAGAATGTGAGGATCAGAATTTTCTCTTCTGATGGTCATTATATTCATATGCTCTCATATTGAGATTACATTCAATTTGGTAATGATATGATCTTTTTCCTCATTGCCCTCTGTAATTTGTCTGCTCAAATTCCTATTTTTATTATCTTGTGATGTTTAAAATTGTTACCTTTTTATCTCATTGAATACATAAACCCTTGAGCCCTTACCTTCTTATACAGGTTTGTGGACAGACAAAGATTCCATCATTTTATGTCAAACTAGAATGTTTATGTTTCCTGTGTAAGAAAGGAAATATTTTAATAGCTGATGAAACACTGATAGAACAGCTTTGCATGTATGCCTGTAAATATTTGTGTCTCTGACCACAGCACTTGATAGTATCTGAATAAAATAAACTCAATGATTTAGCAAAAGATGATTTCAGAAATTTATATAATTTCAGTAAAACCACAGGTATCCTTTTATCTTTAAAAAAAATAAAAGGCAGCAGCTCATATTAAATTCAAAGCAAGAAGAAAATGCCCAGTGAATTTAGAATATGAACACTATCATTCAAAACACGCTAAGACTAAAACTGTTAACCCCTGAGGGAAGTGGTTGAATGGATGAAGACTACTTGGCACAGCAATTGGATAGATGAAGCATGAAAACATGACATGGTATTAATTAGAGGGACAGCACCAACTAGTTCAAAGCACAAAAATTATCTTAAATTGCTGATTTGTTATCTTGTGTCTATTACTTTTAATTAGCATTTCATAATGTGCATGATTTTGTGTTGCTTTGTTTCTCTTAATTATATAGAATTGGATGCAAGACACGCTTAAAAGCATTTGCTTTACAGAATAAAAAACTGCCTATTCTCTAGCTCTGATATTCATGCCCCAAGGAAGGCATTATTTGCTGACACGGGTTGTAAACTACTATATTTTTGTTGCAGACTATTTGATGTGCAATGTATTTTTCTTGGAGGAGGTGAGCCAGATATTGTACAACATCCATATTTTCACATACAGGAAAACTGTACAAACTGGTTGAGAAATGCAAACACAGATGCACATAACCTAGAAATTTTTTATTCAAGTGTATATATATATATAAAAATTTAATCTTCCCATGTATGGCAGAAAGTATCAGTGCCTTTGAAATAAACATATGTAGCAAGTTATATACATAATACGGGCAAAAATGTAAATAATCATTGGCAGTACAAGTAGTTTACATGAAATGTGACCTTACCCCTGGTATATCTGCATAAAGGAAATACAAAAGAAATTTCAAAAAATGTAATAAATGATAAAAAGCTATTATAAAAACAACCTTATGAAGCACCATAAATGGATGGCATGGGAACATTGATAAAAGAAATGGGGCAGAACAAAAGCAATAAGCATTTAGGTCAGCAGTGACTGTTCTAAAATCATTTATTAGGAAGAGAACAGAAAATATGGGGTAAATAAATCTATAGAATGTGTCAATCACAAAAAGTATTGAATTGCCTTCTCAGCTGAGGTACACCAATGAAGTCATAATAAACACTTAGTAACTGAACACAGATACCAATCGAGATAAGGATCAAAGCAGAGCACTCAGCAAGTATGAGTTGGTGAAAAAAATTTGTAAGAGGCATTTTTGTTTCACAAGAGCAGACACAATTCTGACTAGTTCACTAGACAATAAAAAATCACAACAACTTTGGGGTTGAAAGATTGAAATACTTATATTCTAATAAATTTTCCTTTCACATGAATGCGGACAAACCCATTAAATTCATCTACAATTTGTATGATGGATCATGCCATGAAATGGCCAATTGCCTCACCAAGTTTTGTACCAGGAAAAGAAAAAAGCCATAACAGTCTCTTCTGACAAAGTTGAAAGTTCTTGTTCAAACACTTTAGATTATTGTTATTCTCTTTAATATATTGGATATTTAACTATTTATTTTATAAAGGGAAGAACATCCTCTTTGCTATGTGCTGCTGCATTCAGTGACAACACAAGTCTCTCAAAAGAAAAGTTGTACCTATGCCTTTCAACTTAGAACATATTTATTATAAGCTCAACCGAACTTAGAACATATTTATTAAAATCAATAGACTTCCATGTGATTCCAAGTGAAGATTCGTTTAACATCAGTACTAGGACTTTGATGGATCATCTGGAGATGACCAGAAAGAAAGCAGATACAAACTTTATACATTAAATATTGTTTTTCTTTGGAGTAACAGAGGATATCTAGCAATTTTCATTGATGAGAAGAGCTATAATGCAAACTTTTACTAATCAGGAATAAGCCATATTGTCAAGCTTGTACTGGGAACTTGCGCAGTACTTGTTCACATTCTGACTGTCTTTAACTTGTGATAGTCTTTTACAGAAATCAGGCCTTTATCTAACATTTCATCAAAATTCCAATGCCTGTCCTTGGGGGAGTGAGCTAACGGATCCTAGAAAGCATCAGACTGCAGGGTTACCACAACTTCTGAGTCACAGATGTTGATTTACAGGATCAATTTCTAATCTTTCCCACTCAGTGCAAAGAAAGAGTGCACAAGAAGGGTGCACAGAATATTGGTTAGAAGATCATTTTTTCCCTGAGCAGTGCTTCTGGCCACCAGCACCCTTCCCTGAAGGTGAGAAATCAGTGATTGCAAAAAGTTTATTTGTTCTACTTCTGTCTTTTCCTCTCCTTGATAAATTGTACTGACCTACAGGAATTGTTAACAGCTTTCAACCATTTGCTGGATGACCTGCAACAATATTTGGAAAAATGGAAATTAAGTTATAAACGGTGGCTTTTATCACTATGTGTCATATTTGTAATTTATTACAGGATGGAACATGCAGTACACTGGAAATTCCTGAAGGTTTGGAAATAGCTTTAGGGGTTTTAGCCCTGTGCTGAGACTTCAGTTTTATCTTTGTTGGTTCTCAGGAGAATTTTTCATTGATAATTGAGAAAACCTTATTTTGGCTCTAATAAACTTTCTTTTCCTTCTTATGACAGCAACAACAACAACAACAATAATACAAGGTGCAATTAAATGAAAGGAAGCATGTGATATTTATTTCTCAAAGTGTTAAAATAAGATTCAAACTCATAAGCTTAAACTATAGGTCTGTATTGATTTGCTGCATTAATTTGTATGTGTCAATAAGAAAATTAATTTTTCTGTTTGGGCCTCAGTTTCCTCATTTGTAAGGTAGGAATATTAAAACTCTTTATTTCATAGAAACTTTTTGTAAGGTTTAATATGAATTTTAATGGCCCTTAGGTGCATAGGATGGTAAATGCTATGTAAGTTGTAATACACTATCGTTCCCATTCGTCTTTGTCATGGGAGTTTCTCTTCTTTCAAAGCCTTACAAATGTGAATTATCCTTAATAGTAACCAGGCCCTTACATTGAATGCAGTCTGAGGAAATATACTGCAACAACTGTTTCCAAGTGCTATAATTTATGTTGTCACTGGACAGATTTAGATCTAGAAATCTGGACTATACCCAACTGTTTTCTTCATAACAGAATAAGAATGGTGAATACTGTATTTTATTTGTGCAGGTGTGAGAAATTGGATGAAAAAACTTAGCATCCTGTGGCATGCTCACAGAAACAGAAAAAAATTATGATATTCAGCTCAAGATGAAATATCATCCAGACATGTCATTGAGGTAATTTTTACCAAATGGTTTTATGCTAAATATTCTGAAGGCCAAAGCTATTAAATGTGTAATCTTTATTATCTTGTCCAGCACTGGTGAAAATCTGTTCTGAGATCATTAACTATGTTTGTAATGCACTACTGAACATTTTCTTTCTTTTTTCATTAATGAATCACATTTCAAATTCTATGTATTTGTCATTGAAAGACACATTCAATGTGCGTATGGGTGCAGTCAATTGTCTCTGTAACATTAGAAAAATCTAGTAATCTCAACAAATCATTTTCATGTGTTGCAGGTGCTGCCTATTAAAAGAAAATATGTGCTTTGAAGTTCTTTAATTAAAGATTAAATTCTTTTAGTTATTATTTTGAAAATAGCTGAATTATAAATTCTACTATTGAGTGTTCAGAGAACTCAGAAGGTATTGATGGCCACAAGCTCAGTACTACCAATATCTGTACATGTACATGTGATACATGAGTGCAGTGTGCTGTGTTGTAAGTCAAACCTCACAGTTTACAAGGCTCAAAGCTTCTTCCTCACCACAGAACATCTTCTTTAAGTAATCCTTCTCTTTCTGTTTAATCTTCTTTCTTTCCCTTGTTAAGTCTGTCTTGCTTTGTGCATTAGGAGCTATTCAATAGACTGAAATGACCTCAGTGAGAATAAGCTTAAATTGGATAAACACTTCCACAGACAGCAACACACTCAATTTTGTGTCTGTCTTCTGAAGAATTAAGTTGGTATTATTACATCACCTTGTTCATGGATAATACAGGGACTGAAAATTTCAATGCCAAATATAAGCAAGCGGAACACCTTCATTGAAAATATGCAAATGTATTAGTATTACAAAACAGTATTATATTGTTAGAAATTCTTATTGGCAAAAGAAAGCTAGGAGCAAATGGCTTATAATAATTCACAATTAGCATGAAACCCATTTTTACATTTAAGGCTTTTTAAAACCTAAGCCTTGGTATGTTAATATAGTTTCCATACTGGTTTCTAAGTCATAGACTCAGAATAGCTCATACTGGAAGGCATCCATGAGGAATATTGATTTCAATTCCCTGCTCCTTGCAGGACTACCTAAAACTAAATCATATGTCTAACAGCATCATCCTGGCATCCTGTGAATTCTGCCAGGCTTGGTGCCATGACCTCTTCCCAGGGGACTCTGTTCCACTGACTGACCACAGACTCAGTGAAGAATGTTTTCCTAATGTCCAAACTGAACTTCCCCTGCTGCAGCTTCATTCCATTTCCTCATATCCCGTCATTGGTCACCAGAGAGAAGAGATCAGCAGCTCCCCCGCTACAGCCCACCTTTGAGGAAGTTTTTGACTGTGGTGAGAGCACCCCTTCTCTTCTTTAAGCTGAATAGTCTTCTTGTCCAAAAATGTGCTACAAGAGACAGTATCAAAAACTTTGCTAAAATAAAACAACACTTCTACTGGCTTGCCTTGAACAACTAGATGGGTCACCTTGTCGTGAAAGGAAATTAAGTTTGTTAAGCAGGACTTTCTCCTCATGAACTTGTGTCAGCTATAACCAAAGATTGCACTGTCTCGCTACTGTTTTTCAGTAATTGTCAGTAACTGCCGAATTTTACCTCTGAAGAGAGACTGACAGGCCTGTAATTACCAGGGTTGTTCCTTCTTACCCTTTTTGAAGACTGTAACAACCTTTACCAACCTTCATTCCATGGAGATGTACAGCCCCTGAACATCATTGAAAAATAACAGAGAGGTCCTGCAATAATATCACCAAACTCTTTCAGTACCATAGGATGACTCCTATGAGATCCCATGGGCATCCAGTTGGAGCAGCAAGCCTCAAACAAGTTCAGATTCATCTGGAAGTTTATTATCCCCCTAGTCATGGTCTTCCAACACAAGGTTGCAGTGTTATCATCAGTGTTAAAGACAGAGACTTGTGAGGTGACTGACCTCATCAAGTAACAGATTCATCTTGAAACCTCATCGTGCTGTTAACATATTTAAAAATTCTTGAAAGAATTCTTGAAAGAAAATAAGAAACTGGATTACATTCCATTCCATTGTTGCTTCAGCAAATAGTGGCTGCAATTATATACATTAGTCTTAATTCAGTAAAGGGATTTAGGGCTTTACTTGTCCTTTTACAAGTCAAAATCTAACCCATAGGAACATCTGACAACCCGATAACCTCTATGCAGTTACAGTCCATCCTCCAGCTGAATGGTGTGCACTTCCATTCTCAAAAGAGATTTTGGTGCAAAAAATGTGTTTTCTGGTTCCTGCTCAGCAGCAGATCTAGCAGCAGCTCTAAAAAGTTTCTGCCAGTTCAACTGAGGCTGAAACAGAAGTCCTGGGCAGGGTAGGTAGAATCCCTGAGGGAGTCTGGCCATGGAGTGTAAGACCTGCAAGTGACCCCAAGACCCTGATTCTCTGTTACCAATTTGACAGAAAGTCTCAGGAATTATTTTGGCCTTGACACTATTCCCTTTTATTTCACCAGGCTTGGGAATTTGAGCAAGCAAGGGTTGCAGATTGTTTGCATGTTTAGAAAGCAACACTGTTGTTATATGGATAGTAGCATAAAAACTAGGGTTGTCCTGTGCCAGTCACCTCAGTGCTGGAAAACAGACACACAGACATTTAATTTATCAGCATGGATAGAGCAGAGATGTGTGAGAACATGTAAAATGGTGATGGTTCTGTACAGGCAATGGTGCTTGTTCAGGTGTTGAAAGCAGTTCAGTTGAAACACCGTGGAGCCAGCTAACACTGAACATGGATTTATCAAACTAAGGGCCTTTATCTCTCTCTCCTTCCCTTCCCACTAAAACCATTCAGTGCAGAGTAAATGCTTCTAAATTTGTGGGTGTTTAGCTGTTTCACAACAGTGCTCCTTTCTCCACAGCTGGATTGGATTGACCTTGCAGTGAAGTCCACCATTTAGAAATACTGCTAGGTTGACAGTGTGGATGACATTCATCTGATGAATATGTTTGGATCCAGAGCAGTCACCTTCAGCTTCACTTGTAGTTACTTGAAGGAAATAGAAACTCTTGGTAGAAATTCATCTCACAGTAATTATCTAAAATAAGTCAGGAACATAGTGCTCATTAAATTCTCTTTTTTTTTCCTCTTGATTCATATAAAAGACCTAGATCTGACGCATTCAGAAGTAGATGTACAATGCATCTATCTAAACATTGGTTGGATGGCTTTCACAGCTTTTTTCCTGTTGGCTTATCCTAAGTCTTACTTTTAAAAAGTAATTTATATTACCTGATGAGTTCCAAATCAGCTCTGCAGTGCTGTAATAAATATAATTATTATGATAATTATTTGCAATCTCCACTAAAGTTAAAATGCTTTATGATAATGCAGAGAGAGTAGAGGTCACCAGCTGTTTGTGCTTCTGAAAACAGGAAGAATTCACTCACATCCAAGCAAAAGGATCTTCCAAAGTGTTATGAAAATGGAGTTGAAATATATTCTGGGTTATTTCTCTGCACCAAGAGACCATTATCATGACAATTTAACACCTGTATCACTGATTTTTGGTAGTGAAACCTGTAATCACAGTCTGAAGTGATCCCTGAAGCAGTTGTAATTTAGATTACAGTTTAATATAAAACAGTATCACTTCTGAGCTATTGGATCACAGAATGTGGAATACCTCACCAAGCGATGATTGCAATAAGCAGGATTTGCCACGAAGGAGGGCAATATCACAATTCTGCATTCTTGAGATGTAGTCAGACTTGACTAAGCTTGTTTCTTGAGTAGGATGGCCCATTTTTGGCAGGGTTTTACCGTACAGAATGCTTTCAAGAGGCATCTTTCTGGTAGTTTTGTTTAAAATAGGCCCAGGAGACACTGCTGATTTACCTCCGGGCTGTGATTTTGAAGGGTAGTCAGTATAACTCAGAAAATGGAGGAGTGTTGCGAAAAGAAAGTTATATCAATGCGACATCGCAGGTATTACACGTGGGGAAAAATAACACAGCCAAGCAGAGCTGTCAACACTCTTCTGTGTACCTTCCACCTCTGCTGTCTCACCAATACTGACAAAGTCTGGGGGACAGTAGGAATGGCTTAGAAACCCATAAAGCTTTCTGTCGCAAGAGATAAAGAGGAAGAAGGTACCTAAACTATTCTCCCTGCTTATTCTTTTGGAGCTGTTTAGGAAAGGAAAATTAAATCATATCTTCCAAAATGAATATTTGTTTCTGTACTGACAGTGTTATCAGCAGTGTAGGTTTTGGTGCTGCTAGAATGTGATCTGAGCTCCTGTTTTAAAGAAAACACTGTTTGCTTCCTGAGTTTTTCTTTTTCCTTTTCTTCTTAGTGGAACTGCTGCCTAAGCAAATTTTGCAGGTCCATGAAGCCCTGGGACTGGCTAGAGGGACTAGCAGCTCAACTATGAGCTAGGTTCAGGTAAAAAATTCTTGACCATTGTACTTAGTCCTTGTGATACCCTCCAGGCCAACCATCATGCAGCATCTCTACCTCAAGATAATACAAGAGGAAAAATAAACAGACCTTGCTGTTTTGTGATTTTGCCTTTTTTTTCCTGGATGGGATATGTGCTTGAAATGTAAACACTTTGTGACATTTCATGTCTTTTGGCCTTCCTACTTGATTTTTGAACTGCTTATGAAAGAAAAGGTGTGTAGTCACATTTATGTAACCCTAATACTCAGATCCCCTGTGTGAAGGTTTCAGACATTACTGCCATTGTTCAAAGGTGGTTCTGCCACATTGCAGATCCTTCATCACATCTGACACATGACTCCTACGGAGACCAATGACATCAAGATGCTTAAATAATCAGAAGGTTCTGGGCCTTAATGACTTCTTGTAGCGATCTTCCATTGCTCAGTGAAGTCAGTGTAAATATTTCACTGAAGTTTAATAACAGTTCCGGTACTTTCTTAACAATGAAGATCTAAACTTGCTTGTCTGGACAAAGGCCCCCCTTTAGTATGGAGAGGGGCCCTATAGGTATTGCAAATCATTACAGTGGTGTCATATTGTTGGATTTCTTTAAGTAGGACATAAAAAGTAGCAATACAGCACTTTCTAAAAACTAAGGCATTTCACTGGTACTTGAATACCTTCAAATTTCCACAATATCCCTGTTCACCAACAACTGTGGGCAGACTGAAGTATCTTATTGACAAGATTTCTAGTGATAGCACTGACTGCAGACTCAAGTTTGTGCTAAAGCTGTGGAAATCAACTAGCCAAGTCTCAACATTACTGAGACATTCTGAGCTGAAGTTCATATTGCAGTGCTGAGGCCAGTTTCACGTCAATCTTTTGATTCTAATAGAGCCTGCTGTGATTGATACACTAAAAGAAATTACTGCATTATAAGGCTTCACACAAAAGCTCTCAAGAAGGCGGGATGTTGAGCATTCCTTTATGAATTGAGTGTCCTACAATTAAATTTTTTATTTAGCCAAAAACATTTTAAAAAAGCCCAACAACCTCACTGACCAAGGGTTTCAGGGAAGCTGTGTTAAAATCATAATCTGTTGAGGAATGTTCTATATTGAGGAACGTTTTAAGCTGCTCTAAATTCTGAGTCACTGGATGTGGAACCAGTGCTCCTCTTGGTCCAACATAGCTTTTCAGACCATATCGATTCAATCAGCCTAGAAAGTTTCTCTGGACTGTGTGAGTTCTGCTGGGATCTAAGGACTCTATATTTTTTGCAATATTAGAAGCTTGACAAAAAATATCTAGACAGTTTAGGCACCTCCAAATTTAGACAATAGCTGGTAAGAAGTTTACAAGTTATGAAGAGTCTGAAGTAAATCCCTTGAAGTCCCACAGTTTGTAGATCTGGCAGCTTATGTGCCAAATTCCCATAGATTTTTATGCTTAACTGTTGTTGCGTCATTTCAAAGAAGAGCAAAGAAAAGTCTAAATTATTTCATAAAGATTTTTCTATTTGTACGTTATGAGATATTAGTGTCTTGCCCAATTAGGAAAAACACTCATTCTGTAATTTCTACTGAAAAGCAGTTTAAACCTATCTCTCCTGAATGCAGGAAAGAGCTGTTTTGTGTATCATATTATCAGCAAAGTAGAGGCAAGTAGCCCAATTTCTTTTTTTTTTTCAGACTTTTTTCAAATCCATTCCAAAATAAATATTTTGGAGCTTGAAATGACTTCAGCAAAGCTTGACACCGTAATAATAGCTCACACTTGCACCAGTTGTTCCCTAACTGGGCCCTTGGCCATATTATTTGCATTTTGTATTTGCTCACAACTGTCCTCATGCTCCTGTCAAAACTATTACACTTGGTGTCGCAAAAAAGGAGCCTATCTGTATTCCCAACATTCTGGGAGCAAACAAAGGAGCAAACATTTCTGCACAAAGCTTCTTTGAGTTATTTAATTTAATTTCTAACAAAACGAAAGCTGACATTGAGCACTCAACAAAGAAAAAACTATTTCTTAAAACATGAAACACAAATGATAATTCAATCATTAGGAGAAATTCTATTACATTCAGGGACATTTCATTATGACTTCAATACAGATTATGGACTAGTGGCTGTTGTAGTGGGCTACAAAAGTTATGTTTGATTTTGGTATTGGTTTTTGTTTGCCTGCTGACAAAAAATCTACTTGAAAATTTAGATGCTAATCTCTCTTATTCCTTCCATTTTATTGATAATAATTAGAGAAATCCCTTGTTGCAGGAACAAATGGTAAGTTTTCAGTGGGAATAAAACAGAATAAAGCTGCTACTCTACTAAACACTTGTATCATCCCTCTATTTGTGCACATATTTTAATAATCCATTATTTCCTTTTAATAAAGATGATATTATATTCAAAGAGAGTACGCTAAAACTATGAGTGAAAACTAAAAAAGCCATGAAGGTCTGGCTTGTGATATCCTTCAAATACAAATTTTTATCAATGTGTTCACATTTGCTGTCTTTTATTGCAAAAAAAAAAAAAAAGGTGTAGCTGCAGCTTTTAGTCAGCTGGAAATCTGGGGATGGGCAATTTGTTTACACAAGAGAAATAGATCAAGTAGATCATACAATAGCACATTCCAACAGAAAAGCTTGGATATGGCCACCACTTTTGTAGTTAGGTGCAAGTGAATAATAGAGGTATAAGGTAAAAAGTTGAAATATTCTACTAACATTTTTGTGTTGATCATATAAAGGTTCAAAGCAAGTCTTTGGAGAGTCTCTCTCACCACATCACTTGACAGAATTATTAGGAAGCAATATCAGTGTCCACATTAAAAAAATTATCTCTCAACATAATTTCAACTTCAGTGATCAGAAATCACACAGATTACATTTCATGCACATAGACTGAATTATCTGAAAAATTTCTCTCCTGACAGATACTACTACATGAAATAGGTGACTCATGACCTTCACTGGTGTTAATTTGAATCTGTCCTTTCATAGAAACATGAGGAAAGAAAATCTGGAGAGCGGGGATTTGTATTGTGTTTTATTTCAACATCTAAAATCTGATCTGAGGCACATGATATGATTTCAAAATAATTTTATACACATCAATTCTTTTTTGGTGGAGAGAGTTTGTCAACAAAAATAAAACAGGTCTCACCTGTTGCAGAGTGAATTAACAGAGGATTGCCCTTGTTAGCATTTTTTTTTTATTAGCTAGAATTAGAGACAGACTTCCTCGCAACAGACAATTCCCTGTAGCATTTAGATTACACCAATATGTCCTTATATTTAATTGCAGGAAAGACCACAAGTAGAAGTGATCAGTCCTCACCCATAAAATGGGTGTGTCCTCTATGTACTGCTGATCATGCCACTCATGCACCATAACACAATTTTACTGTAAAATTTCTAAGAAATGCTTCTGATCTTTCAGTACAAAATAATTCTGTCTCATGTTAATTTGGTGTGTGACTACTATACATCAGCAAAACCATTATTCTGTCAAGTGTCTTTAGCTTTCAATAGTTGTGCAAACTGATCACCTTGCACAGCATTTATTTAATTAATGTATACTGTGAGTCAGTAGCAAACATAGTTAATATGTTTGCAGTGGGTGACCAGGCCATAAGAATCTTCTTTGTCAAGAGGATTTAGAGAGACAAGTGCAGGTGAGGCGGAACTGAGTGTATGGGCCTAAAACAAGGAAAGGCATCAGTCTGTGAGTGTGGCTGGAAAACTAGATGGCAAGGCAAATGAAATGCAGGAGGGATGGCATCTGTAAGCTTCATCATCCTCTGTGTTTTGGGATTTCAGCGTCTGAATATCTTGAGAAATATGCCCCTCTTTCTGCTCTTCCATGCTAAACTGATCACCAGGGAGTTTATGGCATCCTCCTTGTCCCACCTGTCTTCAGAGTGTCATGTGTGTTTCCAGAGGCACTCTGTTCTCCTTACATTTAGCTAAAAATGGTGCTGTAAAGGTATATCTGATAATGTTTGCAAGCTTAGACCTGCTTTTTTAATCATTTTATTCAGTTTCACTGTAACAATGCTCTCCCCCATCACTAAGCCTACAGTCACATCTGTATGTCTCAAAGCTGCTATTCCTCTCCATTGTAAGATTTGCAATTTCATTCCCTACTATTTCCTTACTGAACTGCGTTCCAAGGAAAAAGATTTCTAAAGGGAAAAATGGAAGAAAGGCAAAAGATCTTTTTCCAGCTCTGCTACTCAATCACAGTTCTTCCAAGGTACTCTGGTAAATTTCTCTGCCACTCTACTCTAGAACACAGTTAAGTTATTTACAGTTAAGTTACTACTCCAGAGCTAAGGTGGCCTGGATAAACATTATAAATCACTATTTGGGAAAATTTAGATGACTGCCAGAAGTTAGGTCTTCCTTTCCTATTTTCTGAAGTGTTTATGTTTCTGAATCCACATGCATATCACAAATTTATATCAGTGATGTTTTACCTTATTGACATTGTATTTATTAGTAATATTGTAAATACCTTAGCCAATCTAGAAAGTACAGATTTGTTTTCTATCATATTGTGTTTTTAAACTGGATGGCTAGGCTTTTTCCCTTTCCTTGCCTTGCCCTTCCCTTCCCTTCCCTTCCCTTCCCTTCCCTTCCCTTCCCTTCCCTTCC
>VZRM01004756.1:152025-318677 GCA_013397955.1 Grantiella picta
CCCTCCCCTTCCCCTTCCTTCTGGTTTTTTCCTTTTTTCACCTAGAATGAGTTATTGGCATTTCTCATGGCAATATGATTTTAATTTTTGCAGCAGTTAGTCTCACAGGCAAAATATTTAATTACCTGAAATATAGTAATTTTAAACTCCACTACTGTAAAATTATATGGAGAAAACGTATAAATATTTCAGTTGTTTTAAATATAAGGACTAGGGCAGTGATATGAAATGTCAGCAGCATGTTACTGTAAACTCAGCAGTTGCTCCAGTGACATAATAAGTTACGTATTTTAAATAAGAGTGCTCTTCATGCTTATGGTTAATACTGATCCAGAAAGCATAGAATAAGTGTTTTAAATAATCTCCCTTCTGAAAATCAATAATTTGTTCAGTTATTTGTTCAGTTATTATGAGCACAGTATGTGACATAAAAATAGAATAACATTTGCATTAAATTTTCTACAAGGACTCTTTAGGGAGTCACAAACAGGGCAGAACCGTTTTCTCCCCTACATCGCTGGTGAAAAACATGAAAGCTGTAAGTATTTCAAAACCAAGTCCATATGCCAGATGCATATTTTTTATATTTATTTTTATTATGACGGTGTAGGAAACAGTGGTGTGCTAGGCAGTAAGTGCAGGATGTGGAAATAAGCAAGTACCAGCTCTGTAACTGGGATGATTAAACTGTAATTGCTACTTTCTTTTTCAATCTTTAGGATAATATTTTGATCTTACTTAATGTTCTACAAAAGGAGCTGTATAGGATTATTCTTCATAAAGTACATTTAGGGCCTATATTTAAGAATATAGATGGGAGGCCATCCCTGAAAGAACAACTTCCTTTTTATGCTAGTTTTTTGATTGTATTTAAAACCTTCAAATGCTGGATGCTATGTTGAATAAAACCATAAATTAAATATAGCTTTATTTTGCTCAGAAAGAATTAATTTAAAAGCTTGGATTAATTTTTTTCAGAATTTTTGTTAGCAAAGCAGATGTAATAGCAAAACAAATTCTTTCTTTTATCAAGTTAGAGAGGTAGTTTCAATTATTTTTTGACAACTTCTGAGAGAGTATTTTTTTTAGAAGGACCATATTACAAAAATGCTTCTGTTCCTTCACTGCTTCCTTTCTATGCTCCACTGTTAAAAAGAGGCCAAACTTCTACAAGCCTGGCTATAAGGAGCTCTCAATTTCCGATTGAAAAAACATATCACTGTATTCCCAAGGCACAGTCTTGTAGCTAACAAACAGAGGCTTTCAGCAGTGGTTTCCATACAGAAACATTTTGCTGTATCAAAGGAAGTTGTTGTATCAATTTGGGGAATAAATTTATTCCCAGATTAACTTTAGTAACATGAATGCAGAAGTGAATTTTGCAAAATATGTTGTACACACTTAGCTGCTTCACAGATTTTTCCCATTATCTTATGTATAATTAATAATTTTAAAAACTTAGTGAATTGTTTTTTAAAATTTATGTTCACCCTGATTATCCACTGTCTCAGACTTTGGTTCTGCATGCACGGACTGCTCACAAATTTTAACCAACCAAGTGATGAAATTATTTTGCATCTACCTTGCAGATATGTAAATGAGTTTAGAGAAGAAGAAAAGCTAGATCTCCCTGTGAAATATCCTTTCAATTGAGAAGGAAAACAAACAAACAAACAAAAAAAGACAAGCTGTCTATAAAAAAAAAAAACCAAACAAGACCAACCTGGACAAAATAAAAAAATATTTAAAAAAAGAAAAGAAAGGGTGAAGAATAATTTTGCCTCACTTTCTCACATAGAAGCCTATATGAGCAGAATAAAAATGTCAATTAGTGTTAATTGACTTTTTTTTCCATTCACTTTGACAAAATCACTGGTGTTTCTTCCAATATGGCAAGATTTTTTTTATGTGCTGTTTCTGTATATTTGAGAAACGTCATGTAACAGCCTGAGATTTCAATCTCACTGCAGAATTTGTCCTTTACAGAACTTTCCTCTTAAGAGTAGTTATCAAGAATAGCATCTATAATGGCTCTTGCTCTGGCTATGAGGAAGAACCATATAACCTTTTTATGTTTACTCACTTTTTCCTACAGCAGTACAGATTTCAAAAAACTTCAGAACTGACTAGAGATTTGCGAAACTTAGTTTTTTCAGGAACTCCATATAAGGCTTTTGTGGAGAGACAGAACCCTGAGTCTTAATTCTTTTAAAAACGGATTATATTGAAGGAGTTTTTGTTAGAAACCTATCCTGAGTTTACACTTTGCTAATCAGCAATACCTTAATGAAAACTGCACAATCCTCTACCTTCTCATGAAGAGGGTAAAAAGGAGAGGCATAACAATGTCTCATCCTGAATCATCTTGGTATTTTACTAGCCACTCTACCCAGAACCAAAGAAAATCAAATGCGATCCCCAGACATATAGAATGTATTAGGAATGGAATAATAAGCCTTAGCTCTGTAGTTCGTGGCTTTTGTTGGATTATTTTTACACAGCTTTTGTATTTGGGGAGGATTATGTCACACGTGGTCAATAAGATCACACAGTCTTTTTAGACCCCTATAATACTTCAAGGTGCAATGTAATTAGTTAAATATGGAGAGAAAAAACAATCTGAGTCTCATGGCTTTTGGAGTTTTAAATAAAAGCTTGTTGCACATTTTAACATACTTTTTCAGCATTTACTGAGAAAAAAGCATAATGGAAAATCTCATACTCAAATATCAGGTCTGCTACAGTAACAATTATTCTCAATTTGCTCCATGGTGATCACAGGAGACATTTTAGAGCTATTATGATTTTGGTTGAAGTGCATGGGACAGTGCTACTTAATTTCCATGAGATCTTAATGCAACTGTTATGATTCCTCCATCAAATGCATAATCATACATTCTTCGGTTGTCATGGTGTATTGCACCAATAAATGCTACCAAGGAAATTCTTCAAGCACAGTTCATTGACATAATAGGCTATAATGGGTTTTTTTAGTGCTGCCATGGTCTGCTGTATCAATGCCTGCTGAGGGAGACTTTAGAGCACTCATCCAAGCACATAGGGTAACTATACATAATAAAAATCTTTATGAATTTTTTGGAAATAAGCAATTATTCTGCACTGCACTGTTCATTTTATTTATAAGTGTCAAAATCATTAGCATACACAAGGGACAGATGTGGTATTCAAATTTCCCCTTAAAGATTGCATTAACTTCACTTTCACAGGCTTCAAGAACCTTCAAGAAAGTTGAAGGGTTTTATGTTGTCTTTCATTTTTCATAATGTCAAAGTGCAAAAACACAAAGGAAAAACTTTGCTTTCACTCAATGGTCTCATGCTTCTTTATCTCGATCTCAATATCTTCCATATATTTTGTAAGAAAAGTTACCACTGCCTTATATTCCTATCTGAAAGCTATGCCTGTAATTTGAAACTTTTTTTCTAAATTTTCTCTCTATGAAATGAACAGAGGGTAGTACCTCCAGAAAACAATTTGGAGGAACATCCATAAATTAGGGACCTAAAATGAGTATGAAGAATGATTCACTGAAGAATTTAGCTTAGCTTCCTAGCAAATACATGCCTCAGGGAATATATCTCAGTCCTTATGTAGAAAATATAGACTATTTACAGAATTTCAGTTATCTAGATGAAAAGAAATTAGTTTAGGAAAACAGAAAGGATGTTTCATACTAAATAGGATGCAGTGCTAAGTAACTACCACTTTCTTACATGAGTAGCAAGATACTCAACAAGAAGTTCAAGAAAACATGCAGCTATGACTGATGCATTAACTTTGTTTGAGGTCTGTGAGGAAACTTTAACTACACCCCAGAGATGTACTATAGTGTATTCTAGATAATCAGAAAACTCTTTTATTCCTCTATTTTCTGAATATTGTGATCGTTTGACCTTGGCTGGATTCAAGATACCCATCAAACCATTCTATCACTCCCCCTCCATCAACATGACAGAGGAAGAAAGTACGATGAAGAGCTTATGTGTTTAGATAAGAACAGGAAGACCATTCAACATTTACTGTCACAGTAAAACCAGGAGCAACTTGGGGAAATGGATTTCATTTGTTCCCAATTAAAAAAAAGGAAGATAATAAGAAACACTAAGAAGTCTAAAAACTTTTTTCCCCCATATCTCCCTTCTTTCCTGGGCTCAGCTTCACTGATGGCTCTTCTAATTTCTCCCTCTGAACAATGCAGATAGGGAAATGGGGTTTGTGGGTCAGTCTATAAGTCTTTGTTTCTGCTGTTCCTTCCTCCTCATGCTCTTTCCTTGCTCCAACTTGGGGTCCCTTCCACAGGATACAGCCCCTCATGAACTTCTATTCCTTCTGCAATATGGTCCCTGATCAAGTGGATGAAGGAAAGGCAGTGGATGTAGTTTTAGTGGATTTTAGTAAGGTTTCTGATACTGTCCCTCACAGCATTCCTTCACACAAGTTCTCCAGCTGTGAGATGAGTAGGTTCATGATGCGCTGGTGAAGAATTGACTGAGGAGCAGAGCTCAGAGGGTTGTAGAGACTGGGGCTGCATCTGTCTGGAGACTGATCATCAATGGTGCCCCTCAGGGCTCAATTCTAGGGACTGTCCCATTTACCAACAGTCTGGATGCAGAAGCTGAGTGCACCACTGGCAGGTTTGCTGATGATACCAAATGGGAGCTGCTCTTGATTCTCACAGAGAGCAGCAGATCTTGAAGAGGGTTTTAGATAGATTGGAGCATTGGGCTATGAATGATGGGATGAAATTTAACAAGATGAAGTACTAGATTCTGCACCTAGGATGGAGTAATTCTGGGCACAAGTGCAAGGGAGAGGAGTGGCTTGAAAGCATCCCTGCAGAAAAGAGTCTGGAGGTGCTAGTCAACAATATGCTCAATATGAGTTAGCCCTGACAGCCAAGAGGGAAAATGAAACACAGCTTCACTAGACAGTCCAAAGAGTTGATTATCTCACTGTGCTCAGCATTGGTGCAGCCTCAGCATAAATACTGCGTGCAGTTCTAGAACCCACAAATCTTCTTTAGTGAAACATGAATTTCCACTGTTTCCGTGTTCAGTCTGGTTAGAAACCAAGCCAAAGCCATATGGGTGAAGATTGTGTTTCATAGCAAGTAAATATGTCACATATTACTGCAACAATACCTGTAAAAATAATCCATAATGTAGACAAGCCTTTTGACAATATTCTTTTCTTAAATGTTTGCCCCATTATGACAGCATTCTAAGCAAGACCTGTGGCTCAATAACCAGACCACCAGGGAGCAATGATGGTTGTGTACTTAAATCAATATTCAGCTTCTTTTCAAGGTTATCTTCACACAAAATGACAATTATTGTTATTATCTTAGATAGAGCCAAATGCACAGCAATCAGAATATAAATGCACAGCAGACCCAGACTAATTCAGTCTAGAAAAAGGTTTTAGCAAGTCAAACTAAAATTTCTAACAAAAATACAGTTTTGGGAACACCTTTTGCTGTCAAATAAATATAAATGGAAGTAACAATAGTTTTTAAATATGCAATATAAATATAGAGTATAAAATAAATAGGATTTTTATATGCTATAAATCATGACATAATTACAGCTTATATAAAGTATATTGCTTGCAATTATATGGTTATATTTTAATAACATATTTTACTATAATTTATATATAAATCTCTGCATGTATGAGATAAAATTTCTTTGGAAATCTCAGCTGATAGCATAAGCAGTGTTTTTGTTAAAGAGGTGTATAAAACACTAGTCACTGAAGAAATTGACATTCTGAATATTAATAATAACTACTAAGTGAAAAATTCCATCTATTTACCCATAATATTCTTTCCCTATAAACAAAGAACTCTTCAGTAAATTCAACCAAAGGATCAAACAAACAGACTGACCAAAAAACTAACCGCATAAATCCCGTATACAGCACACTGAGGTGAAACAAACGTTGTTCAGAATTTACCAGCCAAACTCAGGGAAGGGAAATGCACAGGCATCATTGGGAAAATCCTGTAACTGAGAAGCAGGATTCTTTTGTTGAGGCTGAACTCTATGCTGATATGTTTACCTGTTATGGCTTCCAAATTAGTTAAAAGCTTTTTTGGATATGTTGACAGATTAGAGCACTAACAGTGCTCTCAGCATAAATGATCCAGAGAACTTCCTACTTTTTGTCTTGTTCTGTCTGAAAATTATTTTAGTCACTTTTTAATCCTTTTGCATAGATCTGTTATGCTTCTAACTTGCTTAAGTCAGAAGTAAACTGATCTGTACCTAGTAGGTAGATCTGCACATAGTAGGTGACATGGAGACTGTGCAGAGGTTTACACATGACTGCTATTTGCATTTGTTTATTCTTTGTGCTGAGGAAATATGTAGCTGCTCATATTGAATTTTTCAGCCTTCACATCCAGGCTGAGGAGTAGCAGTGGCTGTATCTCAGTCTCTTAAAATAAGAGCCGTTAAGTACCTTGTCTCCTATCTGAAAATTCAAGGCTGTTAAGAGTAGCAGTAAGACCTCTGTAGCAAATAATCTAAAGTTGAACACACACTACTCAATGATGCATGTGTGCCAACACACCTTCAAACAAGAGGCTTCTTACTTCAGCAAGTGTTTTGTCAGTAAATCACATTTAATTTGCTTTCACTCAGATCATGCTCTGGTTCCTATGTAATGAATGCATTGAAGCTCTGGAATCCAACTTGAATGAAAACATAAACATAGACCCCGAACAAGCTCAAGAAGGCTGATAACATATCTAATACCCAATCTTCTAAGATTTCATTAAGAGTTTTTCATGTGAAAAAAAAAAGTGAAACTTGAGAAAAGTTCAGCCATGAGCAATCATTATTTATAACTGAAAATTATTTGGAAGAGTACTTTCTGGTCTTTCTTTCAATATCAGGTAAAAGATACAATTTTTGTGAATCTATATTTTAAGTTCTGAACTGGGGTAGCACACCAGAAATAATCTGGAAAAGATGGATTTTATAACTCTGAACTTTGATCATTTGAATGGTCTGTGAAAGACACACAGAAGACACATATGCTTATGTGGTTGAATTTCTCCTTTCTGTTTTTCTCTTCAGCATCTATACACGGAGCTGATGGCAAGTCTGTCTTGGATATATTCCTCTCTACCTCAGAAAATAGGTCCCTTTCATAGTGTTTAGAAGTCTTAATTTTGTTTCAACATGGAATTAAAATTCTACTTGAAGGCCTTAAAATTAAAAAAAGAAAAAAAAAGTTGTTTTTTTTTTTAAATATTACTGTTCATGTCTCTAAACACTAAGAATGAGATTGAAATATCTTGCACCATATGTGTAAGTTGCCATTAGCAGAATCATTGGTTATGAAACATAGTTCTCTGAGATCCCTCTGGAACTAAGTAATAGATATCTGGGAAAGAGCCACCTCTGATACTAGTTCTCATTTCTTTGTCAGGACTTATCACACAGGGAAATATGATATGAAGGGACAGAATCTCTTCTGATGTCAAGTTCAATATTTTCTTATGCTCAAAGTAGGATCTGAAACAATAACTGACAAAGAGAGAGATGAACCAGTTTGATCATCTCACCAGCCTGTAAGGGAGAAATGTGTCAAAGGGCTGCAATATGTGCTCCTATTATTAACTTAGGACCCTAATTTTCATTACTTTTCCTGCTTTCAGAGGAAGACTGATGACCAGTATTCAGAGAAGTCCCCACTGCATCAGTATCTTTTGTTGTCTAAAAACCTCTGAAAAAATCATCTGGGAATCTTAGATTCTGAGAAAGAACTGCCTGATATTCCTGTTTATTTCTGTTTGTCTGAAATTACTCTCACACAAACCTAAATATAATTGTAAAGCAGTAGGTTCTAAAGCATCAAGAACGTGTCCCATTCAGTTACTTGCATACTTGGACATACACAAATACCCTCATGCAGAAACACACTTTTTCTACTGCTTCCATAGTGATTTTTTTTAACATGCTTAAAAATAAATTACTCAGTGATAGGTCCATTCTTGTTATAGAGAAATGCAGATGTCCCCTTCCTGTTTCCTCTTACTTGCACTTAGTTTTACATGACAACACAACTGAACTGATAGGTATTGATATTTTTAATAGCTATCTCTAAAAGCAAAGATGGGATTAATCAAAGTGTGAATCTTTCAAAGCCAGGTTCTTACAAAGAGGTCACCAATAGTTAATACTATTAGGTGCGGTAACACCAAACCCATGCAACTTTATTTCTAGGAAATTGTCAAAAGATGCTGTAAAGATAATATATTACACATTTGCAGTGTACAAATAGATTGATATAAATTAAATCTGTGGCATTTACATGGAACTGAGTCTGACTCCTGCGTTGCTAAATTTATAAGACTTAATATGCCCAGCTGTGCTGGAAGTATTAATTGATGACATTAGAATTGTGGGTTTTGGGTCTATCAAGGTAACAAGTCTAAAAAATGGTGACACAAAGCTCTGTATAGAAGTTTAATTTTTAGGTAGTAGGAGGGTCGAAACCACAAGAATCATGTTTATTTGTAGTAAAGACATATTACATAGCCATTGATCTTTCCTAAAAACAATATAAATAATGCTGGGTCCAATTCTAGACAAAATGTTTCATTTAGCATCTACATATACTTCCCATTTCCACTAATTTTAAAGTGTTTTTACAGCTATTAATTCTTAATATGTTATTAATTTTTATTGATTCTGTAAATATTTAGTCAATCAAATAAATAACACAGCAAATGGTACCTATTATCGAAGAACGTCATCATGACAATGAAAATGTTAATAGTAAACCCACAGATAATTGAAATGGTACAATGGCATTTCAATGAAAGGATGGCTCAAGTGTATAACAATATTTACTCAGTAACTTGAGTATAGAAGTAAAAATATCTGGATATGATAGATATTATTAAAACCAATAATTATTTAACTGCTGCAAAACCTCTGGTGAGGTGAAAAACAGTTGTAGCCTGTATTTAGAGATGGGGACAATGGTGTAGCATAATTTTACATGTCTCCATCTTGATGTGCCAAAGCTGAAACCCTCGTGCTTTATCTTAGAAGTGATCCTACAGCTCTAATCATGAAACACAGAATAGTATTTGTAACCACTAAGAACACACTTCTTTTTCAATCCAGATTGAAAGGGTGATTCTTCATCCACTTTTCCCTTTTGAAGATTAGATCTCGGCTTTTGTAGTGAAAAATGCTTTTTGTCATATTGTGTTTGATATTTTATAGTTTCCACTATATTGTGTGGAAGGAAAATTCAGCCTGAAATTCTTTATTTAGTCTTTTGGCAGTCTCTCACTAACAACCTGCTTTTTATGTCTTCCTTTCTGTTGTGAAATAATAGCTTACGTTTGTATTTACAGTGCTTCAAGCTACAGTCATTGTCATCGTAATCCCTCTCAGAATTTCCTCCTATGTCTTCTGAAACTACATCAATACTTGTGTTTGATCATTATTTCTTATGGGTATGCAGTGGAGGTAGGTGCAGTTTCTTAGTATATTTTATTGTAAATTTTTTACTTCTTTCAGTGCCATGGAAGCACAAGACAGTTTGCTGGACACAGTGATTAAAAAAATTAAAAAAAAGAAAAAGGGGTCTCCACAAGTCTCTTTTAATAATAAAGCTATCATATGGGTATTATGACTGATCTAATCTAATTGGCCCACCAATTAAGTCCACCCCTTGACACCAAAATCAAATAACTTTTGTGGCAATACTTCGTTTTTCAGAGCTAAAACTTCTTACTCTAAAATAAGAGTTCTGAGGAACTGAGGTACTATATTGAAGATAAAATTGTATTCTGTAATAATAAGTTACATCAGCACAGCTCACACGTGGCTCCTCTTTCACAGTTTTCTGGTGTAGCTTGCTGATACTGAAATGTTAATAGTTAATACATATAAAATTTTTCTTCTCTTAGTGACGAAATTTTAAAATAAGAACAAAACTTGAAAAAATATATTTGTAGAGCAACAAATCCTTAGAAAAGGATTTACACACACTGTTAAAAATATAAACAGTAGCTTAAGAGAAGTCAATAGTGTACCAAATACTAAACAGAACAGTATCAGTGGCTGTAGCTTTAAGGTGTTTCTTAAAAATAATGCACTTTGAGAACATCCTTAATGGAACTTGTGGTTCCCCTCTGCACTTCCATACAGAGTTTCAGTATAGCACAAATTTCCTTTTACCATGTGTGCTGATATCTCTATTTCTAAGAATACACCTGTGGCCATTTCTTGTAAGGCATCTAGAGACTTAAACACCTTAAATACCTTTGCATAGTCAAAAGAGACAGAAAAGTCCTTTGATGGGATTTCTGAAGCGCAATAGAGACAGACTTAGAAAGAGTCTGACTGAGGATTTACTGAGAATCAGGAAATGGATTTTAGATAGCACAATGCTAGCTGTTAGTTAAACTGTCTAATATGGTTCTTTCCTAAATTTGCTGAGAAATATATAGAGGGTTTTTTCACATGAAATTTCAGAACTTCTAATAGATAATGTTAAAAACAAATCTTGCTTCTCCTAGGATCAGTATCTATGGATGTTTACCATTACAAATGGAAAAAACTATTGGATAAAGACAGTGGAGCAGAAGTAAATGCTATGCAAAATATCCTCTGAGAGGTCTAATGTATCTCACCTAACCTATTTGCACCTGCTCTGTTTGTTTAGATACAGACAGATAAATAATTCATTCTGTTATAATGGCACTTTATTAATTTCCTGTGCAGTTAATTTTGGGACAAGCTGCATTCTAAAATGTCTTCGTGAGTCTTATCTATTGCTCTGCAGTAAGACTAGTAATATGTCAGTATCTGGAAATTTGGATGAAGCTTTTTAAATGTTACCTTCATCTGCTGTAAGTTATTGTGGTGGATTAGCCTTGGCCAGATACACCATCGATATGCTCAGTTGTCCCCATTCTCACAGGACAGGGGGAGATAACAGGAATGACACAGCTTATGGACCAAGACAGAAAAGGGAAATCATTCGTGAATTACTGTCATGGACAGAACAGACTCTGCTTGGGGAAAATTGATATAATTAATTTCCAATGAAACGTAGAGTTGTGTGGTGAGAAAGCAATTGCTTCTGCATCTCGCCTTTCTGAAGCTGAACTTCACTCCTTCACTCCCAAGTTCTCTCTCCTCTAAGCCTCCTCTGTCTGAATCTCTATGAACAGTGCAGTGGGAAGGGGAATGGCGGCTGGGGTCAGTCTGGGAGAGCTCCTCCAAGTTCCTGTTGCTCCCTCCTCACCCCTTTCTCCTGCTCCACACTGGGCTCTTCATTTGGGTATCTAGCTGCTCTGGTGTGGTCCATCCTACACTGCAGCTTGATATCTGCATCACCATGGCCCTCCATGATCGTCCATGAGGGAAAACCTCTACTCCTGTGCCTGGAGCACCTCCTCCCCCTCCTCACTTTGCTGTCTACAGGGCTGTTTTCTCACACTTTCTTCCTCCCTCCTCACATTTTTCCAGTGGTGCCACCATCTTGACAGAGGGGCTCAGTCCTGTTCCCCAGTGGGGTGTCCTGCTCACAAAAGCCACCTCAGCACCTTCCCCTTACCAAAGTGTTGTCATTTACTCTCAACACTCATCCAGAGAAAATACTCAGATGATTAGCTAACAGTAATAAAATGGACTAAAAGTCTTTTTTTTTGTTTGTTTTATTGCTGTTTTGGTTTTTGAGTTTTGTTGTTTATTTGTTTGTTTGTAGGGCTGGGTTTTTTTGGGGGGTGGGGGACATCATTCCTTTCATGAATTAGCAACAAATAATAAGATGAGGTTTTCACTCATCTGAATTTTGCCAATGCTTGATGTATAGTTTTTTGGCCATTAATGACACAACTTTCTTTCCTTTAGATAGGGCTGTGTTGTTATGTACAAAAGTTGCATGCTTTTGAATAATAAGATAGTATTTTTTGTGAGTAATGGGAAGACATGAGTTTTTACAACACTATTATTCTTTTGTCCCTCTGAAGGTATGTTAGCAAAGCTAACAATAATGTATATATATTACATATATATAAAAATTCATATATTTGGAAATATAGAGGACTCATGCAGAGTGCTTACACACCCAAAAGCTTGCCACTTTCCTTCTAGTTGGTCTAATAAAAATATTTTCTCCTTCTTATAAATACATCTAGTTTCTTTTTTTAGAACCCTGTGATGGTGTACCTGACATACTAATTCATTCTGCTTTATTTCTTTACCCTGTCTCTGTATAGATGTGTTCAGTTGACCTTGGCTGGACACCAGGTGCCCACTGAGCTGCTCTATCACTCCCCCTCTCTGCTGGACACAGGAGAAAAACAAGGTGGAAAAAAACTCATAAGCTGAGGTAAGGCAGTTTACTAAAGTAAAAGCAAAAGTTTGTGCGCACACAAGCAAAGAGAAAAAAAATGTAATTTTTTTTCTCTACTTCCAATCAGTAAGCAATGCCTGGCCACTTCCAGGAAAGCAGGGCTACAGCACATGTAGCTCCAGAAGGAAAACATTGTAAATATTGAATTCCACCCCTTTGTCTTAGCTTTTATATCTGAGCAGACATCTTTGGATATGGGATATCCCTTTGGTTTATATGGGCCAGCTATCCTAAATATGTCCCCTCCCAGGATCTTGCCCATCCTCAGCCTAATGCTGGGGGAATGTTGAGGAGACAGCACTGATGCTGTGTCAGCCCCGCTCAGAAGCAGCCAAAGGTGTGTTATCAACACCGTCCCAGCTACCAATGCAAGGCACAGCATGGTGACTGCTGCTGTGGGAAAATGAACTCCATCTCAGCCAGGCACAACACAACAGGATACAGGTTGCAAAAAAACCGCTTGCTGGACTACTCTCTCAGCATGACACTGAACTGTGCCTTGAGAATGGACTAACCGCAGATGCCCTGTGCTGACCAGTGCAAGAACAACTCATTGATGAGCATCCAGCTCTGGCACAGATCTGCTGTCAGAGCTTGTTAAAGCATTCTCACAATCCACTATATGGTAATTTTCACATAACAATAGAAAACAGATGTTTTGAATAGATGATGAAATTTCAATTCCGAAGTAAATTTTCAGCTTCATTTAAATGTGGTGCTGTGAATGCCTTTATCTCATCTAATGTGTATGTCTAAAAGTTAGAAAAAAATTCTTATTGGCTGACAATATTATCTGAAAGTATCCCTTGCCCTTGCAGACCCATATTTTTTATTTCTGTCCCAATCTATACTGCCTACTTTAACCCTATAGTTTATGCAAACATAAAAGCAATTGTGTGGAAAAACTGCCTGAGTCAAAAAATTGCCAACTACATACTTCAGAAATCAGATTGTCTAATTTTCAGCTCTTTGTTTTAGTTTACACTTTATAGTCAAAAGAAAGAAACAGGCATCCCTGTAAGGTGATTTATCTTACCTTGAGGTGCCTATTTTGCCTCAGTATAAAGGGATCTAGCTTTAACTTAGACAAGTAACTTTTAGACATCTGAAGCTGGATAAATTGTACTACATGATGCATGAATGTAGCTTTAAGACTTGAAAATTAATCTGAGCTTTGCTATAGAAACAGTTGGTATATTGCTTATTCATCTTTAATTCATTCTGAAATTGACTTGTAAGATCTATTAAAAATCCCACAATAATTAAAACTTTTGATTGTTGGAAAACCATATTTGCATGGGCCATAAAGTACTGTAAGTTTTTAAGCCTTATATGGCTGTCAGTTTTCTTAGTTTCTATTTGGATGTGGACGGTTTTTTCTTCCATTAGCTGATGCAAGTGCATGGGCTGCATCCTGTAAAGGAAGAGATAGTTCTGTTTTCTTGGAAATTTGCCTGTGAACACTGGCTACAATGCAAGTAAATGCACATTCACCAGAGGCACAGTTCATGGAGTGATGAGGACACAACCTCAGAGGGAATGATTGTTTCACAACAAGGAGCTCATGCATTTAAAATCGCTCAGCACCTGGGCTTGAAATGAGTCCATGCTCCTGTTGCTTAATGCTGTCACACAGTAGTTTTGGCACCAAGACTGACAGCTTGAAGGGTTATTCACAAAATCATATAGCATGTTAAATTCTGGTAATGTATTTTTTTCTCTTCCCTGGCAAGATTACAAGAAAAAAATTGGCTGGATCTTTATAGATGTGCATCTGGCTAAACGGCAAAGTCTGGCTATCAGTTTTATCACTCTTAATCTATAGATTTGGGATTTGCACTTTACTTAGTCAAAATTAAACTTCGAATCGCATTTTTGCCCGAAGAAAATAATTAATTTTCCACCTAAGGGAAGAATGCATGTGCACATGATTTTCAGATATTGTCTTGATTAACTTTTGACTGCTTTGGTGGTATTGAGAATCTAAATTTTTTGACAAATATGAAAGCTGATACCTATCTGCAAATACAGATGCTCTCTTATGAGTGCACATAGAACATCAGACTGAGTGTCTCAGTAGACAAGTACCTTTTTGCTATAAATTATTTGTTGTGGATACATAGGGTAAGTGTAATTAACCAGGCCCTCAGATACTGTCCTGTCTTTAACTTGAGGCCTTCCTTGACCATTTGATATTGCAAAAGAACAGGAAAATTTTAGTGTGGTAAGGTGAGTCAGATGGGTGCAGTATCAACCAAAAGAGTTCTGGCACAAAGTCTGATCATGAATTCTTGCTTGGAACTGCCCTACTACTACAATTGCCATGTTCTTTCACGTCTGTGTAGGCAGCCACCATTGATTCCTGTCAGAAACGGGATACTAGAAAAAGTGGACAGTTAGTTTGACTAATAAGGAACTTTTAAAAAATATACAGACAATAATAGCAGAATGGTAGAATAATGACAGAATCACAGAACACTGTGGGCTAGGTGATACTTCAGGCAATCTCTAGTTCAACATCAAACCTTCTTTAGCTATGAGGTCAGACCAGTTTACTCAAGTCTTTGTCCCTTTGGGTCTTGAAAAATTCCAAGGTTAAAAACTGCAGTTTCTCTGGGACACTGTCCCACCTCTTTATTGTTTTCTGCTTAGAACCAGTTTGTCATATTCAAATTATGTCTTCTACTCAATTTATGTCCATTATTCTTTGTCCTCCCACACTGCACCACCCTGAAGAACCTGGCGCTACCTTCTTGCTGAAGATGCTGAACTTTCTCCATTGAGGTTTTCCTTGTCCTTGATGGGGTAAGGGAAGATTTCAGTGACAAGCTGGCCTCAGTATTCTACATGTGGTCTAATAGGTAATATGTAGAGGGGAACAATCACTTCTCTTGAACTACTGGCCATGCTTCTGTTCACAGAGCTTAGATTCATGTTGACCATCTTGCTGCCAGAGCACGCTGGTGGCTCACAGTCCACGGAGGTCCCCATGTCCTTTTCACAAGAGCTACTCCCCAGCTGCTCAGTCCCTGACCTACAATCAGTACTTCCTTCTAGGGGTGGGAGTTTGCAACTGTCCCTGTTGTTTTTCCTAAGGCTGGTCCATTCCTGCATACTGTGCCTAGTGCCCTCCTCCAGCAGCACTACTGCTGAGCATGTCCATTTGGTGACATCTGCAAACTGTGAGAACTCACTCTTGCATTCTCTGCAAGCCACTGGTAAAGATGTTAACAGGACAGATTGGAGCATAGACGTGCAGAACTCTTTTTGTTACCAGCCTCCTGGTAATAGAAGACAGCCCCAATGAGAAGAGGCTGCACCATAGACCAGTGCTACAGTTACCTATGCCACCATAGATGCCAGTGCTACAGTTTTGACTAGAGTTTTGATGAATCAAACATTTGAGAAACATTCAAAAGGGAAAAAAGGGTAAGACTGCATATTTGTACTATGGCATTGTACTGTAATGCATATAAAATACAGCTACTTTGTGTTGCAAGTGAGAAACAAAGAGTCACCAAATTAAGGCACTTTTCACAACTTCTGCATTACATTTATTCTTTTCAGTCCATAAATAAGTGTGGGATATTTATTTCACTTAGAGGTATAAATAACATCTGGGGTTTTTTTTCCGTTTTTGGGAGGTTTTGAAAACAACAGAAAACATCAAAGAAAGATTAACAAAATCAGTATTTTTCTTTATTTGAAGACCACTTTCTAAACAACTGGACTGTCTAATATACAAGAAGCTGGATTTTATTTCGCTAAACATAGAACGGTACGTAGCATGGTAGTGCTGGTTTTGAGTAGATAATGTGATTTTTTAAAATCTGGATTCTTACATTAATGAAATAAATACTAAAAGTTATACACTCATGAAAGACACAAGATATATGCTTAAAAATCACAAAAATAGAAGTGACTGTTTAACTATTTATTGTTGTTGTTATTTATTATTTATTTTTGTAAACTTCTTGCAGGCCAGAAAAATGTCTCAGCATTTTTCAGTATTCTTCATTCAATTATCAAAATATTTTCATTCAAGAAACCACAGATTTAAAAAGTACTGTACTCTGTGAAATTACAAATTGTTTTAACAGACAGAAAGCTGAACATATTGCAAAATTCTTATCTCAAATTGTGATTAGAAGGGAAGCAAAATAACGTTATTGAGATATAAGTCCTTGATATCTCACTTTGTTGTTATTTAGGAGGCAGGAGTCCTGTTTTTCAGAGTGCCTGTGCAGGATGAACAGTGCTTTGCTGGATTCTTGATAGTTATCTAGGCTTTGGTCTCTCAGTTTTGAGGTCAGGGCATTAACACATTTGCATTATAAAAAGAAAGAAAACTTGTTTGGAATCCCAATATATATTTCATCTGGTTTAAAGCCTTAATCCTGGATTCTGAGTGCTGTGTGGTTTTAAGAGTATTAGTACAGATTTGTACAAAATGGCTTGATACTGCATGTGTAAGCACTTTCTACCAACAACAGAAAGTTAAATAAAAAAAGAAATAACCCTAGATCAGGGTTAACACGGTCTAACTACTGAAGCCCTGGGAAGACCAGATGGCTGTGTGAAACAACTGTATTGCTTTCTTGCTATTGCTCTGGATACAGCTTTTCAATCAAAGATCTTTTAGCTCTATTTTTAATAAAGAGAATACAAAAAGAATCCATGGAAAAGTCTAGTTTGAAAGCTTTTTATAGGTTTTTGTGTTGGTTTGAGTTCTTTTCTTGGAGTGGGGGAAGGGTGCAGTCTGTTAACAGGTTTGTTTGCTGTTTGTTTTCATTGCATTTTAACATTCCCTAGTGGTGATTCACCCTGGGCACCAGACACTCTCTTACTTTTGTCCTTACAGTCTCCTTCTGCTACATGCCTGTTTCAGGGAAGATGGGAATGGTTGAAACAGCAACTGGCCAAAATTCAGGTACTCTATTCTGTGTAATAAAACCTACATAATGATATTTCTATATTTTGATTTGAACCAAATCATGCAGAATCCAAATTTGTTAAATTTTGCATTAACAGAAATCCTGAAGAACAAAAGGCATTTTCCCTACCTCCATCTGTTCCCATCAAGTGAAATAAATGAGCTTGGACCTGCACCTACTAAGAGAATATTACATTCTTGGGGGGGATCAAAAGGCTGGGGAATGAGTTGGCTCAGGAGTCGAGACATCTTAGAATCTTTGGCCAAAGCCAATCTTCCCAGTGGGGCTTCCTGTGGTCACATGCCACTGATCTCCAGCAGCTGCTACACTGGAATTAAGATTCTTATCAAGTTGACTGCTGATGTTAGCCACGTGAAATTCTCACAACTGTGCATTTCAACATCTCCATGCCAAAAAAACCTGGAAAATCCAAGAGCCCAGACTTGAGCATAAAACTCTTAAGACTGCTAAGCTCTGACCACAAAGCCAAATGTTGACCCCTGTTTAGAGGTGGAGCTCAGCAATTGGGATCAGAGTCTGAAAATGTTCCCACAGCAAACTGTGCTAGCACCATGGATAATGGGAGCTCATACACAGTGGGAAAACAAATCTTATCTAAAATACTGTTAAGAGCCTTGTACTGTCAGTCATTAACAGCAGATGAGAATTTTGTCAGATTTTCATCAGTCTTGTATTTGATTTCACTGCAATTCCTTGATTTCAAGACCTTTCAAGAAATATTTTACGTACAATGAAGAGGTGTTTTCTGGTGAAGCTGAATTTTACTGGAAAAATTTTGGAATAGACTAGATTAGTTCTTTATTTATTTATAAATTATAGCAAAAGGGTGAGTTTCTGCATCTGTATACTGGATGACATCCAATGTCCTTCAGTTTTCATATTTCACCTCACTTCATAAGGCATTTGATGCTCCCAAATTTGAGTTGTTATAACAAACAGTTTGGACAGCAGGATTTCTAAATCTTAGGAAAATACCGAACAGAAGCTTGGAATTGTGACCCATTCCAAGAGCTCAATATTGTTAAAAATTAAAACAAAACAAAAAAATTACCTGTTAGGAAATATTGAAACTGATATCAGGAATTAAAATGAGGGCATAATTATGTCACTATTTCAACCTGTTGTTGACGTCTTACATACTCTGTATTTTTTTGTGTTTCAATCCCAGGAGAGCCATAGAAGACTGTGAAAAGTTCAGAAAGAAACACAAATGATCAAATACATGGAGTGGGGGGGAAATCCCTTTAATTTCCAAAATACAGGGAAGGGAGATGTAATAAACATTTATACAATACTGGGTTTTATTGAAAGGATAAAAAGGTTCCAAGGGCTTATTTCCCCAGCAGAATAGGAGCAAAGGGGCAAAAAAACCCAAGCTAGTTGAAGCTGGATCCAAACCAGACATTTGAGTCAGAATTTGCAACTAGAGGATGCTGTGAGATCTCAAAGTTGTTGCAGCAACTAATGAAACTTAGCTTTGAAAATCTATGGAAGGCTTTGAGAGACTGCAGAGCAGAGTGAGCACCAGGGTGCTGTAGCCATGGGAATTGCCATTGGATGCAGCCATCCAGCCAGGAGCAGGGCAGCTGGGGGCACTGGAGCAGCACCAGATGTCAGGCTCTGCCATGGGGATGGGCAGAGGCCAAGAATGTGACAAAACTAGGACCAACAGCCAGGCAGGGTAGGGGTGTTGGGAGCTGGAGACTGGCCCTACTGGGGCATTGCTGGAACAGGGCATCTGGAAGATGGAAAATAAAAGTTCTGGAGATAGTTTAAGGTGTGGATCCCTGAGACTTCCACTCTAGATCTCCAACATCAAAGGTGCCTGTACCCAGTGCTCAACATCTGTTGCATATCCACTGTGCATTTGGCTGTTTTTGCTTAAGACAGTGAGAAATCTGCAATCTGCTCTGTATCAGGTGAGACTATGCCCATGAGGATATAGCAGACTATTAAATACAGGTCTCCTGCATGCCTTAATTTCTGAACTGTGATGTAAAAGTGATAAGAACCCATGCAATTTTGTTTCTTGAACAAGTGCTGACAAGGTCAAATCCTTCCTGAAAAGAGATTGAGAGTGTGATTTGGGATTACTCTTACAAGTATTTTTCATTTAAGAAACACATTTTAAAAAGCAGATATTTGTTCTATATGCCACCTCAGAGGAAAATAAAATGTTGTACCCATTAAATTAACTTATTTTCAATGTGAAAAAGACAATGGTATCTTGAACACACTGAAGATTTTAAAATAAACTTCTTTGTTTACTTTTAGGAACAGACACCAAAATTTTACATGAACTACATAAACTGAGCCATAGTGCCATGATAATCCAAGCAACCATGAAATAAGATTTATCTTTGTGAAATCCTCTAGTACGCTGACCTAACCATTCATAATGCAAGAACAATTCTTTAGTTTTGGTCTAGTCTCTATTTAGCTTAGGAAGCAAGACAGAATTTAACAGATCTGTGATCACACATGCAGGTTTCACAAGTTCTCCTCCTTAGTACCAAGGGTTGCTACTGGACAGACAATGTAATGTTCAGACCTAAAATCTGGTAACACCGGAAGTCTTTCATAGTTCCCTTAAGAACAAACTGTTAAAACCACTGTGAGTCCGTATATGTTATAGTTGCTGACCTTTTGTATTGTTTTTATCTGTGGACTGCATCATCTATAGAGTCTTTACTTACAGTCACCCATTTTCCCACACCCTTAGTTTTTAAAAACATCTTTCATTAATACTTTCAATAAAAGCTCCCCGATAATCTGTCTCAGGAGTTCACTTTTATTTTATGAATGGTGAACAAGATCAACATATAGATTATAAACAATGGTGTTTTTCATTTTGAAGAAATATGGGATTTTAATTGCATTGTAGAGAAGAAACTTAATATTTCCTGTCATCAGCTCCAAATATTTAATTCTATTGTTCTTCTGAAAGGTCATATATAGAATGTCACATCTGCAAGGACACCCATGACCCCTCTTGGCATACAAGCTTCTGCAAGATGGAAGCAGGAAGACTGAAGAATGCTTCCCTTAGTATCCAAAATAGATTATTAAAACTTACCCTAACAGCTGAGCTCCCCAAGGCATCAGTGTTATGTATACATATGCAGAAAAGATTTAGCATTTAAAAATATCAGGAAGCATTTCCAAATCAGTCCCAAATGACTCTCACAGCTTCTTTCCTTTGTTCATTGCTGGTTTGTTGGATTTTATGGTTTGGAGTTGGGGGGTTGCCTTTAATTATTATTATTTTTACTTCTTCTAATTCATCAGAAAGAAAAGAAAGATTATTTCTCTGAATGTCAGTAGCCCTGGGAACTTTCTCTGACGAAAGAAACTCTATTTTATGCATATCTCATCTTTACATTCCCCTTGTTTGTGAATATTAATACTAATGGCATTCCTGAACTCTTGAGCTTATTGAGGAAAAAAAACAGAAAGGGGATATCTTTAGGGAATACTGATATTTAACTATTTCCTTTTTCTTAAATAAGTTTCAAAACAAATACCAAACAAAATAAGGAAACTTTTCACCAAATAAAAAAAAAAATAGTTAAAATGGGAGCCTGGAAGAAACATAGCCTTTTCTTTTATGTTCACTAGGTTTTGAGAGATGTATTTTAAATTCCTCAATCCAACCTTTTCTCTGTGAGTCTTGCTGCTGGTCAGACCATATCTTTTCTCACGTATCATAAGCATTCAATTCCCTGCAATGCAATTAAAACCCCATCTTTCTTCAAACTGATTAAATCTTGAAACATCTGTGAGGGAAGAAAAGAAGGTATAAACATTCTCTTTTTCTTTACACAGATGGGAAGCACAGACCAACAGAATGCAAAATACTCAAGTGCTTGCTAAATGTTAAGTCCTTTTCAAATGAAAAAATGTGGGTTTGTGTTTTGCAGCTCTGAGTTCTGAGGGATTAGATTAAGATCACTGATTAAGTCACTGTTAAAAGACAAAAAAACGCCAGCTTTTGGACTTCTAACACCAAAGTGGAACATTCTGTATACATTTAAAAAGACACAAGATTAGTGAGATGAGCTACAATAAATATAGCCAGATATTTTCTGGGAAAGAGAAAAGCAGTTTCTCATCACTTACGAAAAAGGTTTTCATAATCATTTGAGCTGCAAATTAAGAAGGCTAGATTTACGTTTCAAGTAAAATTAAAGACCAGTTATGAAAGAACATATGCAAATAAATTTTTAAACATATTTTCCTTTGTACTAGTATGAATAACAGATCTAAAATTGTGTTAAGTCCAGCAGTCACAAAAAGATACTCTGATTTTTCATAAAGATTTTATATCAAATTTAAAAAATAGTTCTATGTTTGTGGGTGTGCCTGTCTCTAAAATGATGGAAATACCAGTTAAAAATCACTTGTGTTTTACCAGAGAGCTATGGAAGTTTGACATCACGTGCTTTTCAATTTCCATGCAAATGACGCCTTGCACTCCTAGGTGAAAGATTCTGTCTAAGAGTCTTGTTAAATACTGTTTACACTCCAAACTTGCCTGGAAGAACAGAGTTTTAAAAATACTGAGGTTTATTTTTCGTTAATTTCTAAAATGATTATGTAAGTTTTTTTCTTTTATTACACATGCTGAGGAAATAGTATTGGAAGATGGAAAAAAAAGACTCCCTATCTCTTGCAGATTGAAATGTATCTTGAACTTCATAAGTAATTACTGTGACAGGACTTTGCATTTTTCAGTCTGTGAGATTCTTTAAGCTTTTTTGTTAAGAAAAATAAACTTGCCTCCATGGAAGTTACAAAAGTGATGTCCTATATTTATTTTTTCTCTTACCCTTAACTATACATTCTTGTTCATTGATACACATCTCGTATTCTTCTTTGGATTAAGAAAAGTTATGGGCTCTTGTACATGCCTATAGAATTTGGTAATGAAATTCCTGGTACACTTCTGAGATCCATGCTCCTGAAGTCATTGAAATATGTAAGAGACAATTGCTGCTGTCTACAAAAATTGTAAGTGCACACATTTTAGTAACATTCTTTCTTGTTAAAAAAGAGAGAATTGCTGTAGTGACACACCTCCATGGCTGTAGAATAGCTAAAATTATATTATTTGATGTAAGGCATTGTGAATAATCTTTCTACCTTTTTCTGTATTTCAGATAGAAGCAGCTGGTGCAATAACTTCATCACATTAGAAGCAGAGTTTACTCTCATCCAGCTGTCTTAATTTCAGGGATCCAATAAAAATTTCCCTCTAAACTACATTTTTTGTTCTCAGTGTGGTCTTGATGCAAACTATATGTCAGACTTTTCTTGGAGATTACATGCTTTTAGATTTTTTTCACATATCTCTGTGTCCAGAGGCTAAAAAGCTCTCTTCTTTTTGGTGCATATGTTTTTTTTCATTGTGACAACAAAAGGAAACATGTAGAGCTGATTTAAATAACAACATTGTAGCTTTAATTTAACTCTAGATAAAACAAAGAGAAGAGATCCACTATCTGTATGTCTGTCACAGAAGAGCTGTCTTCTGCAGAGTGCATATGTCTCACTTGAAAGTTTGCTAGGATTCTGTTTCAAGATATTTTTCCACATAAGTGATGTTTGTGTTTGCAAGAGAGACGTAGAACAAGAGAGCAAGGAGTTGCTATGTGTTTAAATGAAACTTGCTTACACTCATAGAAAAAATCAACATGTTCCTCTAAAGTGATCAGGGTAAAATTTTAAGTGTCAACATTAAAGGGAGAAACTGCTACATGGGTAGCTCATTTCCATTCAGGATTATAAAACTCACTTTTCTTCCTATTTAGTTTTTGATAAAACAGACTCCTGATCAATGTTTCAATGCTAAATAAATTTTGTATGAGAGATTAGTCTACTTCTAATATCTTTTTCTAATATTAAAAGACTGAGATCAGACAATAGTCAGAATTATGCATTAGCCATATCTATTCTCTCTATTTTACTGCAGAGATGTTATTTAAATTTCCTTATGAAGAGGAAAAGAAATAACTTCTTCTAAAATAAAACCTGGAACTGGTTCTGGGAATAGCTTTTCTGACTGATAGCTTCCAAAAGGCTGAAGGGTTAAGACAACCATAGGCTTGTTGCCATGTTCTCTACACAACACTTTCTGCATGTGCTCTTGATCCACAAATCCTTGAACACATCATAATGCCAGGGCATGGAACACACTTCAGGCCATAAGAATTCAGCTCTGACAGGCATCAACAAAGCCTTCACACCGTTAGTTACATTTTCAACAGGAAAAAAACCTTAAGCTCATGAAAACAGGAAATATGTCTTTTGCTCAAAGGATTACCATGTAGGAATAAAAGCCAAGTCTGTGTCAAATTCTGCTTGTTGTGGATGCAGCTACTTCGTTCTAGAGCAGCTTTGAAGAACATGAGTGTAAATTACCCTCTAAAAGCGATCTGGAGATAAAAGGTAACTGCATGGGACAAATATGTTAACCTGCCAAAGTATGCGGCCAGAGCGCAGGCATCAGCAGGGTACAGGGAAGTCCCCTGGGGACCAAATCACAATGCATTGCCGTGTCTATGATAATGATGCAAATATACTTATTAGCAAGTTTTTGCAGATGACAGTCTTTGGTGAGATAATAAATGGCTAAAAGGAGAGGTTACTCCTGTACATTTGTCATAATCTGAGTGGATGATCAGAGTGGGCATCATTCATCAAGCCTGACTATAGCCTAAGTATGGTTAATCTCTGTTGTGTCTTAACCCAGCTGGCAACTCAGCACCAAGCAGACACTTGCTCACTCGCCCCTGGTGGGATGTGGGAGAGAATTGGAAGGACAGAAGTGATAAAATCCGTGCATGCCCAGCCTCACTGGAGGGATGGGATGAGAGGCAGAGAAGGGTTTTTCACTGTGTAAGCACTGCTCTGCAGCAAAGAAAACATTTCTGCATTATGAACACTGTTTTCAGCACAAATCCTAAACGACCCCATTCCAGCTACTGTTAAGAAAATTAACTCTCTCCCAGCCAACATCTGCTCAATCTCCCCCTCTGAGATTAATTAATTAATCTCCTACTCTGAATCATTCTCTGGAGGATACTATCATACTAGCTTCCTCTACCAACTCTGAGGGACTCTAGGGAAATTAGCCTTTATAGACAAAAATTAGCCTTTGGAAATACATCCCCCTTCCCTGGTCTGACAAATATCTACATATCTAGGATGTGAATAATGCATATGCTTGTAGAGTGTCTTGCAAAATACCACTTGGGAAAAAAAAAAAGACTGTTGACTTCTGCTGCACACAAAATATGCCTGTTTTGGAATAAGTGAGAAGCACAGCTACTCTTCAGTCTAAGGCGTAACTATGAAAGGTTTAAAAAAAACCTGTCGTTGATGCACCCTTACTACTTGTACTTGGAAAAAGTCTGTTTGCTTATTTTTGAGGTCCTAGAGTTGAAAATTTGGTTAGTGTTGCTTCAGGTTTTTTGCTTATCAGATAAGTAAAGCATGCAATTTAATACTACATATTCATAACCACTGTGAACTTTGTCACTATAAAACCTGTTTCTCAGAGATCCTGTCTCTTTAACACAAGGAACAAGCATTGCTTTTCCAGAAAAAGCAAGAGCCATCATATTTTGGATCTGTGGCTCGTAGATGCAGCATCCCAAGATTATTACACGGAACAAACAAGCGTTTTTTTCTTTTGGATAGAACATCCCAAAGTAATTTCAGAATTTACTTTTTTCCTAACAGATCTAAGATCATTAAACTGTGAATCTTTTTGAAACAAGCCAATGCAGATTTCAAGATACTTTCCTAGATTCTTTGTAACTGGAGTGTGACGGATGTTCTATCAATTATTTTAAAACCTTTGACAATGGCAAATTATGGAGCAAAAATGATTAAACACTGCACAGAGTGATGTCAATATCAAAATGTGAGGAAGTGAAGTCCTTTTTACTCACTGATATATATGCATAAATTGTAGCTTCCCTATACTCAACAGGTAGGCCCTGAACCAAAAAAAATAATTAAAATATGTGGTCCTTTAGTGCACAAAGTAACATAACATGCCACTTGCAAATGAAGTCACTTTTCTTTAAGCTCATTTCTCCAAGGTATCTCTCTTGAAATCATATCTGTCTGGAATTTTTCAGACACAGACATCACTAATTTATCTGCTTCACATATGCAGACATTTCCCAAGACAAATAAGAAAAGAACAACATACAGGCAAATGCACACAAATTCTTTTTCCATTATTTTATTGATTATAAAAATAATTATTTGAAGATCCTTATTTCAAGATAAAATTTCTAAGTATATTTGAAATATTAAGTAAAAATAGGACATACTTCGTCCTTCTTTAACAGAAATGACACACACGAATTTATTAAGTTGGAGTACGTTTGTGCTCTACATCATAATGCAATCCAGACATATGGATTGTGCCTTTGTGATCTCCAAGCGTCTGTTACTTCACAAACTGTCCTCTCCAGATTACACAGGCATTTCTGAAAAGTTTAAAAAAAGAACAGATTTCATCTACTGATCATTCTGCACATAAGTAATAATGTAGTTTTACATTATTTAAACATAATATCCAAAATAGAAGAGCATGTCTGCAGACGGATAACAATAATTATAAAGGGAGAGAAAGACTGTTAGAGTAATAAGTATGTTTTGGTTTTATGATCATCTTGTCTAGATTCTAAATTACCTAAATATGAGTTCTTTGATGCACAGTAAGCCTTAAAGCTAAATATGAATTTAAATGCCTAAGCTTGGGGTTTTGACTTTTGAAATGCTGATCTTAGATACTGGAGCAAAAGTTTCAGATATGCTGTTATAAGGCATTGACTAAAAGTTTCAAATATTACTGTCTAGTACTTTTCAAACATGCTAATAACTGTCTTTTCTCTATATAGATTTTCTCCCATTGAATCAGGGTACATAATTTAGAGACTCATTATTACAGATTTGATACCTGTGCTAAATTGGTCTAATTATGCAGCCCTTGATTTCACCAGCATACAAAAATGCATAGCAAGCAAACAGCATCAGATTCTCTCTGCTAATCTCCACCCTACAACTGGAGGTTTCACATGATTATAAAATTGGTAGTCAGAGGAGTTGGCAGATAATGTCTTATAAGGAATCCTCATAGCTTTCTCCTGTATCTTTTATTTTCCCTTTATAATCCTGACATAGGAAAGCTCTTGTAATTCTTGAAAATCAGGTATCCTTACATGCAACTAATTTAAAATTTCAATTTTTACAGGTCAGATTATAACATCTTTGTACCTCATATTCCAGCGCACTTAGTCAGAAGTAGAACAAGTGCAGCCTGTGTAATGACACTTTGTTAATGTTATAGGAGATGATACAGGAGCTAGGCACCTACAACATGAAAAGACAAGTAAATGCAAATTCAACTCACTTTTCTGGCAGTTGTATGTTTTATATTCCTACAGAGATTCATTCTTGTCCACCTGAAAGCCCAATCCGGTAAAAAGTTATTCTCTTTAATCATAGAATCATAGAATGTGCTGAGTTGGAAGGGACCTGCAAGAATCATGGAGTCCAATTCCTGGAACCTGCACAGGGCACCCCAAGAATCACACCCTGTGCCTGAGAGCATTGTCCAAATCTTCTAGAACTCTCAGGCTTGGTGCTGTGACCACTTCATGGGGAGCCTGTTCCAGTGCCCAACCACCCTCTGGGTGAAGAACCTTTTCTTGATATCCAACCTAAACCTCCCCTGGCTCAGCTTCATCCCATTTAGTAAGGATCGGGGCATTCACCAGCTCACATGTTCCTGTAAAGCAACTCTCTCTTTTTTTTTCTTTTCCTCTACTACCTTCTGCATCAGTTAAACAAAGCAAAATTTAATGTTGAAGAGGAAAACCAAAATCTGTGACTCAGAAAACAAAATGGCTTCCCACTATTATTATCAGAATATAAACCAGATTCATGTAACTTGCACTCAATGTAGTGCCATGACTTAACGTACCATTAAAAAATAATTCACATCCAACAAAAATCACCTCTGTACAACTGTGCCTTCAATTTCATAAAACAAGCCAGACACAGCATGAGGTTAAACATATCTAAATATCAGTAAATTACACACGTAATTAAACATGGATTTGACTTCGATTACTCCTATTTTTTAAGATGAAGAATACTCAAGAGAAAGTAATATCCATAAACAGGAAAATAGTAAAAAACAAACTCCACAGTCCAAAGAGCAGGTTTTTTAAGTTCAAGACCTTCCCCCTCAGATACAAACTTGTAGGAAATTCTGAGCCAGGCTGTATCATTCAGTCTTTTTGTGGCATTGTCTATTTAAAGACCCTCATGCTTCTAACACAATCTTAGCTATCCGTAGCCTTCGATACATCACGGTGCTTGTTCTCTATAACCATCCTATACTTCAAATGGTTACAGTATCTTCTAAATTTAGTAAAACACATTAAGATTACTATAAAAAAACCCAAGGAAAAAGGAATATATCAGTCTTTAGGAGCTGATTGATTTGCCTTAAGGTTAGATTTTAGTTTGTGCAAAAATCAAAAATTACTGAATTGAGGATGCAAAGCATTTTGAGGAATACTGAGCCACTATTGGCCAAACTTCCCCTTAATCTCTGTGGACTCAGTCATAGCGTATTTCCACTTTGCAATGTGCTTTACTGTCTGTGTTTTTATGCTGACATACATAGCTGCTTTGAAATAGAAGCGCCTATATTGGTCCTTGCATTGAGAAAGAAATTAACTTTTTTCAGGTCTCAGATTTCAAGACTTTTACTATTCAGATCTGTATATTGATGTCATCTGAATTTTCTTCCCTTTCTACTTTTCTGTATACATTTTCTGTATATAGCTGTCTGTTTTGGCTGTCTTTTCAAGATTGTGAAGCTATAATATCCCCTTAAGAAGAGTTTAAAAGCCTGATTAAGACAGCATAATTAAAACTAAAGACTTCATTGCGAATGCAATGCATTTGATTTTAATGGGACTACTTACAGAGTAGAACCACTTCCTAAGTTGTGTGGTGCGTTGCACCATACATTGTTGGACTGAAGTTGATGAAGTTATGCAGGAAATAAAGGAAAACTTTTAAATCAAGATAATCAAATTTTTGATCGTCATTAAGAAAACCTGGCATCTGACAAATATTCTTAGCCAGTCAAAATACTGGCAAAGGGAGGCTCAAAAAGGCACACAGGGAGGTTTTGAAGTGCAGTATTATGCTATCCACATGTGTTAACTTATTTTTGAAATCCCTGATTTGGTTTTTATGCTGAAGTAAAAATTATCTGCACCATCTGGCAGGACAAAGATGATGCTTGGACTGTAACTTCCAGAATTTGTCATTGCAGCAAACAGTTTAAGATGCATAAGAAGTACACACAGAACAGTGGTGCAAGCTTTCCACTCTGTAATCACTTCAAACTTTCTGCAAAAAAATCTTAACCTTCCAGAGGATGTTTTCTCTTCCATAAATATTGCTGACACAGCAGAAAACAGCTGGGATTTTCTGTAAATATAAAACTCAGACAATTAACTCATGTACAACACACACGTCATCATATGCATTTGCCATTTTCATGGTGGCTTGTCCTTTCTACATTTTATTATTCATTTATGATAGCTATTATATGCCTTTCAGAGTCTATCTGGCTCTCCTGAGGAATATTTATGACTATTATAGGGCTCTTATGAGAAGACCCAACGACAATTATTGCAGAAACTCTGTGAAATGCTACATTAGTGCAGAGATATGCCGGTAGTAAAATACCTGAACTTGTTTAAAAATATCCCTTGATGGTAATTAGGAGACAGGCTTCTACTGGTGAGGTTTTTTATCTCCTCTAACCCCATCACCTCAGAGAACTGAGTAGTTCTGATTGCAAGCTTAGTATTCAGTGGCTGCATCTGGTGCCTGAAACAAGAGCTCTTGGAAAGGCTTTCAGTAGAAAGAAACAAGAAAACACCCTGGTTTTATAGGTATTTGCTGCAGCAATAATACAGCAGAAATAAAAATGGAAAGACTTTAGGTGAAAACAGAAGGCCTAAAGGTGCCTCTTCCGACAGTCAGGGATATCGCTCTTTACCCTTTACCCCTCTACTTCCTTCTATTTTTAAGAAGGAAGCGTGGTGTCTTGATCTGAATACTGCAGTTCTGCACCACCTTCTGGGACGGAAACAATCTTGAAGTAAGAGAAACAAATCGGGGAGGAGGAAGAAGGGCAGGGCTTTCACTAGCTTTTATTTTTCTTTTTTAAATCAGTGTCTAATTTCATTCCTGTATCAATAAATGGTTGTGAAGAAAACTTCTGAATCATGTTTGTTCAACCCATGTCCATTAAAATCTTTACTGTATTTCTAACTTTTGTCTCCCCCGTATAATGAAGAATCAGTCATTTTAGTTTCGAGATAGGAGATTTTCTGGCATGCTAGTGGCTTTTGTAGAAGCAAATATGCTATATTGCCAGGGAATAAATTTGGGGAACATCTTGGTTGGAAAATGAAAAAAGGCAATTCACCAGGAGAGAAAAAAATAGAGAAAGAAAAGAGACGATCAAAAAAGTAAGAAAAGTAAAAGAAATGTTAAAAAAAAAAAAAAAAAAAAGGCTTTCATACAATATAAATTTAAAAAAATTCCAGTTTGGGTGAAAATATTAATTTCACCTTATAGAACATAACTTCACTTTACAGAACATAAATTCCTCTGATGAATTCGTGTCTTGTGAATGCAAGTAATAGGTTCTGTTATGCAAACTCATTATCACATCTATTTAATACACTTCTTCTCCTGGAATCTGTGCTACAAGTTACACAATATCCTTATCTTTCCAGAACTTAGTTTTTGCACTGTGTCTGAAAATTATTACTTATTTATGTTGGTTGGGCTTTAAGCAGTTTATGGAAGAAAGTTGTGCATTGTCTTGGAATGTAATTTATTTCCATTTTGGACCACTCCAGCATTTATCTTTGACTATTTGAGAGAAGCTAAAGCAAGCTATTTGCAAAGACTAATCTTAACCCAGGATAACTAGTCTACACAGGTAGATCATATCTTTAATCAAAGGAGAGGAGTCCACAAAGATGTTTCATCACAAGAGGTTCTGAATCATCACTGAAGGTGCTGTCCTGTGCTGAGGATGCCTATGAAGATGATCCTTTGTAAGTAAAAGTCAGTCTTTCTGACTAACCCCTCAAAGGCTTATCGTACTTCATTACAAAATGCTCCTCTTGAAATATTTCTCTACAGTGAATGTGTTTTTGTGTTTTGTGCTCTACATTTCCATGTCTTTTGCCTCAGTGCAATATTTTCCTCTGCCCACTGTCCTTTACTCCCAGTTACAGGTCATTGATTTTATTCAAATTATTAGTAAAAGTTCTTTTTATACTGGTTGAACACCCCACCACAGCACCAAAATATTATCTTCCTTTTCCTGTACTCCTGACCATAAGCTTCCTGGAACAGTTATTAATTTTTGCTTCTGATCCTTAGGCAAAACTCATAAGATTGCCCATATTTAACCAAAATCAAAGAAAACAAACAAACAAAACAAAACAAAGCGCCAAAATACAACCCAAAATATGTAATGTCTTAGTATGTAACTTAATTGAAGTCAACATTGTCAGTTTCCTCTAGCTGAGGATCTGGCCCTGAGCATTTGTTAAGTGTGAGATTAAGTGTAAATAAATCATATTGCACTATTGGAGTGTATGGTAATAAAGTTATTTTGTTTTCTGAATTCCTCATCTTTTGCTCTTCTGGTTTACTTTAATTAACAAACAGCATGAAGCTTTTTAAACCTGTCCTTGATGTTCATTGAGGAAGAGCAAATGCCAAACTTTAACTCACAATTCATCAAAAACACTGAGATACCTTATAGGAGGTAGCAGAAAATATAATCATTCACATTTAAATTAAGTGTTTCAAATAATGATTTAATTGAGAACTAATAAGCCAGTTATTGCAGGTTAATTAAATGCCACTTGATGATTAAAAACATATTATTTATTCAGATTAACAACTATTAGGCAGTAGTGTAGCCCCGCACCCTGCTGTGACTTATTATTTTAAAAGACTCTGCCAATGTATTTCTCATTTTCAGGCTTGTTTCATTTTTTTGCTTTGTTCCTGTTTATAACACCTTAAAAACAAGAGAAAATAACCAAAAATTCTTAGTACAAGATTGTTTTCCCCAACATTGAATCTTTTTTGGGGTTGTTCGATATGAATGTTTTTAGAAGTTCATTGATAGTAATTGTAAGGAAGAAAACCCTGAACTATGAAAAGTGTTATAAATATACACGTTTATATAAAACAAGGAGGAAATTTGCAATGAATGTACACAACACAACAGAAATTAAGGAAATCAATGATCAGATCTGTAATCTTCCAAGTAAATCCTATGATTTATCTCATGGTCCATACGCAGTTAATTTTCAGCACAGCTGCACAGCTATATATTCTACCTGCATTTGGATGTAATATGTGAATATTGTCTCGTGGTGGTCAGATGTGGGTGTTGGAAAAATCCACATATCCTTTCATAAAACCTTTTTAAGAGTGCATTGATGCTCATGTTGTGCTGTGCTGATAGGTTATTTAGAATTCCTTGTAGATGAAAAATCGCCATGATAGAGCAAACTTTTCATCTATATTAATGCACAGTATAAGCACCATCTCTTCTGACTGTAAATCCAAAACAACTTTAAATCAAAGCAACTCTGCAAATCAGCTTTGCATGCACAGCAGGACAACAAGGTTCCCACCTCAGTTTGGACGAGAAACTGAAGCCTGGCAGGTAGCCTGAGACAATCATTTCCTTTTGGAAAGATTGCACAACTACCATGAGATGAGGGAACTGGCAGAGCCATGTATATGCATATACTGATTCTTTGCCACTTTTGCTGATTCTCATCCTCCTCAATGAAGTACTGCTGCACAAAACTATTCTATACTACAGAGCACAGACCTTGAGTTTTCTACTACCTCTTCACAACCTCTTAGTGTTGTTGCAACAGCTCTGTCTGCTTTCACCAAGATGTTTGCGTCTGTTTCTCTGTTTGGACAATTTTCTCAAATGCATGGTGTGATTCTCGAACTGGGGACAGAGCTGGGAGTTGGACTTCATGATCCTTGTGGCCCCTTTCAACTCAGGATATTCTATGATTTTACGATAAGTGAGCTAGAGAAATACCAGGAAGCCTCATCATTATAGCCAGATATCTCAACAAACAATTTGTTTAATCCTGTTTTGACTTGGTGCATGGTTGATTAGCCCAGCTTAACTGGAAAAGATAATTAAGATAGGAACAAATAAAAAGATTAATTTACTGTGATTTATAGCAAGGTTCTTCATACAAAATGAGACAAATATTCTATGAACTGGTTTACAAGTATTGCTTCAAGTCCCACATCAAAAGCATAAAACAGTTTTTCACTGCTATGAACTGCACTGCCTTTTCACATAATCAAAGATAATAGAATTGGTGTCACGTTGACTGGAGAACATTTTGCACCAGTATGTGCAACTGTTATGAGGGGCCAAAGTCCTCAGAGGCCAAATTCCTGTTCTAATTGTCTTCCCTAAAATCATGGATGGCTCACTGACAAGCATTTTGCTGGCACCAGTAGGTTTACAAACAGTTGCCTTGATAGCACAGTAGTTGAGCCTAAAATTATTTTACAGAAAAAAAATCATTCAAACTTATTTCAGGCATTAAGAGAAAGACAAACTTACAAGGAAAGGGTGTTGAGAAAAGAATCAATTACACTAGCTTCTGTTCACTCAAAGTCACTGACTTTTAAGCTGGAAGAGGAGAGAGTTAAAAGGTTTGTTTTCTCTTCAGTTGGGTATATAAGTGTTTTCTCCAGAGGTCAGGAAGGCCAGTCTTTCCTAAGCACAACAGGTAGTGGAGAAAACTGTGAGCTACAACACTGAACAAGACAGACAACCTTTTCTTCATTAAAAAGTCAGCAAGAATAGAGGACAACATAGTGTCACTTACTTTGCATTTCCTTCAGACTGCTCTATCAGACAGATTCAGTGACTTCTCACATGTCTGGAGTATTCATGAAAGTGATGTATGACTGTGAGACAATGCAAATGCTATCTGTCAATAGGTGTCAGGATCTTCATATTCTTTGAGTAAACAGCTGAAGGTATTTTAATATGAGGCTATTTAAGCATTTAAGGTATGTCCATTTTAAGACATTAATTACTTGATACTCTTACAGTGTCATTTGGTGTAGCTGTATGGGCCATATGGCTGTTGTGGGTCTAATACCCATGTTCTTCTTCAACTTTCCAAGACTGACTGTAAATTATAAATTGCAATGAGCTTTTCAGCAGCTTGGTATATACCAGTCATCCTCTGCAGACCTCAGCTTATCCTAAAACTAGCACAACAGATACTAAAATGAGGGAGCAATTATCACACACAATTGTAAAATGCACTGCCTCAGCTTTATTAAAATGTAAGTGGATAAGGATAAGGATAAGGATGGTGGTAGAAATAAAGGACAGAAGTATTCCAATAATTCAAAATGCATTATCATATGCTTTTTTTCCTGTATGTTTTTGGATCCATACAATTAATTATGGAAATCTATTCTTTTTGAAATCTGTGAGATGATATGAAGACAAAAATTGGCTTTCAGTCTTAAAAAAAAAAAAATGAAAATACACTAAAATATCCATACCTTTCACTACTGTTTAATCAAATAAAATAGTTGAATTTTGCACAAATTCTTCACTTTATTTAGGTTGCCTCACCGTTTTATATTTTGTTTAGCACCAAAGATATTACCAGTCAGTCACTTAGGCTGCAATTATTCCTATTTTTTGTTTCAAGTTTTTCAGACTTTTATAATTTCAGAAGTGCTCCATTACACTATATTCACTTTTTGCCCTCCTGAGAAATACTCAGATGAAAAGAAGAAGGATGAAAAAAAGAGAGAATTCCACAACATAGAAAACTGGAGAACTCTGGTCCCTGATGAGATGTTTGGCCATTTTTTTCATTTAGTGGTCTTAAGGTGTTTTGTGACTGGAGTAGATACCATAGGTAGTGGGGCATCAGGTCTTGCTTCATATCAACTAGTTTGCTCCTGAACCTTTTCTTGCTTTGGTATTTCAGGTCATATTCAGGTCATAAAAAGAAAAATTTTCATCATACCTCATGAAGGTAAACCAGATGATATGGAAGAAAAAAAGCCATGATAAAGTGTTGCAATTTTTTTGCTTTAGTTAGTTTCTTATGAATATGAAGCCCTTTAAAATGCACTCTTTCTTCAGACATCCCATTGTCTCCAGTAAGAGGACTATTACTCACTCTCCAGTAAGAGGTGACCCACTCACATATCATGTCAAGACTGTGGAGGAGTCAGGAAGTGGAATAAGTACTGCAGGGCTGTGTCTATATGAAATACCCTCCTTCTGCAGATGCTAAGTGGGCCTGAAGGCTTCACTGTGCTGTGGCTACATCTGAAATACTCCAGTTGGAGAAATGGAGAGATCAGAGGCAGATAGTCACAAGATGGGTATATTGTTTCATCATAGGAACAATGACAGGAACAAAATATCCAAAAATGAAGGGAGGTTAACATAGAGGAGGCAACTGGGCTTTAAGATATGCAGGAGAAATGAATGACAGGAAATCTCTAACCCCAGTTTACAGAGGGAATCAGGAACCTGCAAGCAGATCTGTTTTGCGTCTCTGAAAGATGAACAAAGTAGCAGACTCTGGGAATGTAGTTGAGGAGGTGTCGCTGTTGAGCTGCTAGCAGAGAGAAAAGACCCTCCAGAAGTTGTAAGGATCAAAGAGATTTATTTTTTTATTTTCCCAACTTATATAGACTTTTCAGAGGTCACTCAGATTGGTCAGTCCAAAACCTTCCCCTAAGCCTATTGGCCAGGCCCGAACTGCGCACATCTCGAGAAACCATTTTAATAACATCCAAACTTTATCTTTGTTTATAAAAAACACAAGAAAATTCTCACAGAAAAGATCTGTGCCAGCCACAAGGAGGTACCAGAAGCATTTTGCTTCCAGGTGGGGAAAATGCAGAGGAAAATAATGGCTTTAGTATTTGTGGAAATGCTGTATGCAACAAGGAAAGAACTTCCCAGAGCATGTTCAGTTCCCTTTTCATTTCACTGTAACCCTCATCCTACACTGATTTTGGCAGAGTTTGCAGAAACTGCATGAGAAACTAAGAAAATCCTGAGAGGCAAAGTTGTGAATGTTTTAGTCACAGCCTTTCCTTCTCATGGCAGCCTATTTTTGTACAACACGGGGCCATTCAAGGTGCTTGTGAAACAGTTGAAATTCACCAACAGGCTGCAGTGCTAGTGTGACTGCACTTGGAACAGAGACATAGCCACACGCTGTGACCACACATGCCTTGCGTGTTAAGAAACCAAGACAGAGACGAAAGGATGAACTTCCAGCGCCTCAAAGTAAATGGCATTCTTTATTATTATTATTGTGCCAAATATTATTATATTAATTAATAAGAAATGCTATGAGAACTACAGTAAAAATACTTTTTAATTGCAAAAATGAATTAAAATTCTCATTTTCAACCAAAATTTATTTTCTTTTTCAAATTATTTAATCAAAATTTGTTACATACTCCAATATTTTACAAAAAGAACTATTTATTGGAAGATACTTTATTCATGGAGGATTTCACCATTCAAGACATTTCTATCATCTCTAGCAGAAATACTTCTGTTAATATTTTGCTTTACATTTTCTGTAATAAATTTTCAGGTAGATTTCTGTTTAATTTTAGTATTGTTTTTCTGGAACTGATTAGTTAGGGAGGCTTAGATTCTCCACTAGAAACTCTATAACTGCCTCCTAGTATTAAGTCCCTCGTTCAATGTTTTTCAAACCAAGGATTTTAAAATGTTCCTGTCTTCCCATAACCATTAGGGTGGATTGATAAAGTGTCCAATATACCTATCTCTCTGCAGTACAGCTTACAGGGACGCTGCATAATCAAATGAAAATGTCCAAAGGAGGTGTCAGTTCAAAAATTGATGTTCAAAATGTTACTGTATCCCTACAAAATAATCTGCCACCAGCAAAATACTTTGACCCAGAGCAACAGATATTTTGCATTTGTAAGCAAGAATACATTTTCTGTGTGAAGCAAATCCTGTGACCTGAATGACATCTTCCAGTGTAAATCTGTCCTCTCATTTTCCTACTGACACAGTTTTGTTCTTGAACTAAATTGAATCTCACATCTGCATCCTTGGCTGATCTTCTGCTCCTTCTTCAGACTTTTTCTCCTGTCTCTAATTTTCTGTCTGCATACGTTTTCTCACAACATTCTGCATTTTCGTTTTTCCTGTGACTCAAACTTTTATCTCTGTAATTCTTCTGTTTCGTCTCCATCAGAGAAGTTCTTTAGCCTGGAGTGCAGAGGAACATGGTGGTGACCCCCTCTCGTCTTAGCAACACTTGACCATACTCACGTTTCTTGTAGTAATGTTTTCATTCACAGAAGAGCAGTTACAGAATCACTAACTTATTATTGCATATTTCAATGAACTCTCCCAAAGGAAAAAACAACAGCTCTACAATAAATGTTATGCTTCAGTGCTTTTGAGATAAAACAGTTTCATCTTTAAGAGCCTTCTTCTTCAAAGATTTCCTTTGATTTCTCTTCTGACTTACAAACTCAAAATAAATTAAAATTCTAAATTTTTGTTCTTTGTTTAATTCTTTTGTTTTAAGCTAATAATGATGTTTAACATTACTTTTTACTGTATTTTATAATAGTAACAGCTAATAGTTGTGGTTTGAAAACAAAAGTTCACTTCTCGGTTCCTTTGCCACAAACACAGAAACATGAACATCCCTATGATGTATTTATGAGGGAAAGAAGGGAAGACTTTCCTAGCAGTCTGTTTTCCAATCTTTTCTGTACCAAAGAAAAGCATCATTTGCCAGTACAGCTTCTGCTATACTTTCACTAATCTCAGCTGCCAGCCTGAAGTTGACAGAAAGGATCTGTGGTGCTGTGGTATGAACTTCAGTAGCTCTAGTGCTAAGGCAGGGTCTGAGAAATTAATTGAAAAATAACTCTCTCAGCTGTAAATTTGTAGAATCCAGGAGAGTCCTAACTTATATGGGCAAAAAGAAAAGGGGGATAGAATAGAAAAGGGTGTGCTGCATTGACATAGGTCAGCCATTGAAAGAAAGACATTTACCTCCTTGGACGTCCGTTGAGATCTTCATGTCAAAACTAAAGCTACATTTTTTGAGATCATTTTGATTTAAGGTCTTATTTATGCCTTTTTCCATATATGTTCATGGCCAAGTTGTTTTTTTGAATTTACAATAACTGTTTATCATGACAGAATCCCTTCCATTAGCCTCAGTAGTTGCAATTTTCCCCTGCTTTATAATACCCAGAATGGTATTTCAGAGATTTTTGTATCTTGTTCTTTTGTACATGAAACTAGGTGTTTCATGCCCTTCCCCTTATCTGTCACATTTGATATAAAATATCTTATATTCTAGACCTTGTTTTCAATGCATTTTACATGTTATTTTCATTCTGGATTTCAAGTGAGTACCTTGAAATTTATTTCCCATAATTGCATGTTTTCCTTCTTGAGATCTACAAAACTTAATCTTCATTCTGTAGTTCTCCTTTCTAGTTCTTCTTCATGATACTATTGACAAATCTGACAGCTCTCAAACAACTCTGAACAGTGCTCAAGTCTGATGATTGTCATGGTTTTCCAGTATTTCCTTTAAAATTATTGCATTTTAGTCTTAGCATTGGGTTTCCAGCTTTCAGGGCAACCATCCATTTATTCTAACTGAATATTACCTAAAGCAAAAAAATTTCTCACAAAGGCTCCCAGTTTCTGAACTAAGAATGTTAACAAAACAACATCTCGAAGTTGGAATTAATAAATCCAGCAAGAGATTCTCCAAGTTATCCAAAATTACTACTACTTTTTAATTAGCATTTAATAAAGCATATGATTTACATTGTGTTGGGCTAAAGAAATCTGTATATGATCTTTGATACAAAGTGTCATCAAGTTCTTATTTAAGTTCCTTTGCAATCAAGAATGATGTTTTCATCATGTCCCACAATTTTAGCATTGTTGTTCAAATAATTGGCCATTTATCCTATCCCAAACTTCCTTGATGTATGTCTCACTTCTATTATGTTCTCAGAAACTTTTATTCAAATTCTCCTAGAAGGAATAGGGTACAAAATGTTATAATGCCTCTATATAAATACATATATTGCTGGCACATCATAACACTAATAAACATGCTGGGTTTTATAGCTCCGATCAGTGGCAGAGTCAGGCAATGCCCCTGGGCAGCATAAATATTCAAATAGAGACTCCCTTTCCTTACACAGGCCTGCTAAATATTGCTCAGGAATAGTAGATGGCAAAAATGCCTTGTTACCATACAGCTGTAACCTCCTGTATCAACTAGAAGACACTCTCCTGTTTGTGGGATATCTGTCAATATTTTTCCCTCTCCATATTAGTATTTTAGCATCTTATATAATGTGGGGGCATCACCCTAAAGTCATGACTAGGGGAGCCTTTTCCCACAGTGATTCCTTCTGCTGGCACCAGCACGGGGGCTACGCACGAGAGAAGAGAGGGCTTCTGGAGGTCGACTTAGAAAAAGAAGAGTTTGAGGACTCTTCAGTTTATAAAAGGTGGGGTTTATTGGTTACATAGGTCAGAGCTAAAGAGAGTACAGAGCTGAAGAGTCTGAAGAGTAAAAGCTGAAGAGTCTCGAACAAAGGCTGTGCATCAGGTTATAAAGGGGGGCTAACAAGGCGGGATTACATGTTTCAGAACTAATAAGAAAGTGAATACAAGTGAATTATAGAACAAACAGCCAATGCACTAACACTGAGATAAAAGTAAACTGAGTGGTTGGAGGGAGATAGTGGCCCATACTATCTGTAGTACAGGGATGGGAGGTCAGTGGGATAATCCATTTCTTCTTTACTCTCCTCTGGCTCATCTCCAATTTCTTCCCAGTCCTCCACACTTTCAAGGACACCAAGCTCTAACTCAGCCACCTGGGCCGCTACAATATAAGTTTTCTGATGTCACAGGAACTTTTAGACCATCTTCTAGCTAAAGAAACTATAAGAGACTTGGTTTTTTTGGTAGTTTTTCCTCATGCAGGTCTGATCGATTTTACCTTGTTATGGTGATAGAGAGTTACCACATGCCTAAAATTCAGCTTCCAAGAGTCCTGTATTAGAAACAATGTGGAAGCTTCAACTTCATATTCCCTGTACACATAAGTGTAGTTCAGAATGCTAGTTTTTAATCTGTACAGCCATTCAACATTTGTGTTCCGTTTGCTATCCAGTTCGTGTTTATTTAAAATTAAGATTTTGTGTTTTATGACTATACGATGAAAAATATCTTTTGGCAAAATACATATTAGCAAACTTATAGATAGATGCGTCCTTAGCTTATATCTTCCATTTCAACATTGCCTGACCTGGAGAAATACTCCTTAGCTAAGGAGGCCACGTTCACTTTGTGATGCTTTTTTCTTTTCTTTTTTTTTAAGGACTTGTAATTACTGAATGTTGGCCAATATACCCACTTAATCTTTTCAATGTGTTAACTGTTGCTTTATCTGTCCTAACAGATGGAAGCTGATTTTGCACTAGTTGAATTTTGCTAATTGATGCTGCCAGGATTTGCTTTGCAAGTGCTATTGAACTTTCACTGAATAAGATAACTTAGATCTTTGTTAATTCCATAGAATAATTAAGATCCCCCATAAGTGGAAACCTTGGACAGGTATGTGATGCTTAGAGGTAAAAAAGCTGTTCAAGAATCATTATTATATCAATGTAGTACATTGATACCATTGTAAAACAGAAATATGCCAGGTAAAAAAGCAGCTATAAAACACTCTGAGCTGTTTCAGCAAGATGCATGCTGACCTCAGACTACAGCAAATAATCTCCCGTTACTTACATGACATTTTCTTTCAGTGCCAATGTTCCACTCTGTGACCCACTTTTCCTACTTTATTAATTCACAAAATACAATGCAGCATGTGAAAAAGAACCAGTGTGATGAATGTCACAGGTCCATTGCTTCGGTTGCCAGGGAAATTTTCCCTTTGGTGAGCACATGTTCTGGAAACATTTTACATTTCCATTCAATGATTGCAGTCATTTGCTTTGTTTCTAAGTACTAGATGCACTCCACCTAAACCCAGGCTTAATAAATCTACCCTTTCCCAACCTTTAATATCCTGAAATTCCTCTGTCCCACACAGGCATACAACTTATCTAATCACTTTGACATGTAGGTGCACGGATTTTTTTGGTGTCCCCTTCTTCCCCAGGCAGCTACTCGAGCAATGCCTGTGTGTGATCACCAGTGGGAATGGGAACCAGGCTCCCAATCAACTGAGAATCAAAATGTCCAACTAATTCCTCAGTCTCTAGAGCTGTTTGAAATTTTGTTGGTCGTGACACATCATAATGTCCAATACTAAATTTCTTTGAATTGGTAGACAGTTGATGATATTTACTGTTTCTATAATGCTTTAGTTGATGGAAGGCAAGACAAAACTGGAGATCTAGCACAATTTTTGAGGGATCTGGATGATCAATTTGTACTTACACTTATAAATCAGAGTAGATTCATACTGAAAATTCTCTCCCCTTACTTCTTCTGTCTTTCAGTTTCCACCAATGAAAAGGGATTAATACTATTTTGTTTTCTGGAGAACCTGCTTGAGCAGGGGTGTTGGACTAGATGACCTTCAGGTCTCTTCCAGCCTTACCCATTCTGTGATTCTGTGGTTCATAATTTATACATGTTTGTGCAGTTACATTTTTTAATCACAGGACACAAAATTTAAGTAGAGTAGGAAAACTACGTATTTAAGCGAATATTAAATTACGACAGTGGTACATTACTATTAATTTTTTGTTTACAAATCAAAGGAACCTCCTGTAAGTATAATGTTACTTACAAAACTTAGATGAGAACAACAGACAGATTACTGCGAAAATACAGATACAAGTAAGCCTTCTTCCCATAAGTAGGCCATGTAGCAACTAGATGTTTACAGTATGCTTAGTTACCATGGGCTGTCTTGAAACCAGGTTAGAGACACTATATGCTCTTGCTTCAGCCTATGGAATCTTAACACAGTCTCCCATGTATGATGCAGTACATGCTACAAATCAGTGCAATACACTGTGGAGCGCATCGGTACCTTTGTTATAAGAGTTCTTACTGTATTCATATGATTCCAAAATAAAGAGTCAAAAGAAATAATATTCTCATTAAAACAGAAAAGAAAAATATGGTACTGCTAAGGCAATAATTTTGTGTGTATGTTTAAATGTGTGTATAGAGAAAACTAAGAAAAATAGGTAGATATTATGCATAATATTTAAAATCGCACAGGGATTTTAAATATCTTAATACATAATGACCTGGAATTCAGTCCTGAAATTTTGTTTTAATTAAATTAAAATCTCCCTTAATTTCAGTAGTCTTAACTTTTGAACTTTTAACTTTTCAGTAATCAGAAAATTGGCTGACAACTAGTTTAGTTCTTCAGTCAGTGGGAATTAAATTCCAAAACCTAACCACACAACATATTGGATTTATAACTTCAAGCACGAGAAATTGAATAAAGCCATAAGAATTTCAAGTAAAAAAGTAAAATGCCTTTCTAGTATTCCATAGTGAGGAGTTTTATTTAGAGAGAAGCATACTGAAAAGGAGCTTCCTAAAGCAAGCATCATGAAAACTTTCCAGCTGATGATATGAGCTAGAATTCTGGAATGGAAAGGGTCAAAGAATCCAAGAGATTTCCTAATTTCTCATACGTCAGTGACAAAACCTTAGGGCTGATGCAAGCTGATGAACCAAGATTTAATGTAATATGGTCAACTCATTATTTACTGATTACAGTTCCAGCAGCTGCATCCTGCCCTATCAGTTATACTTCTCAGAAAGCTGCATTATTTTGAGTGAAAAGAGACATGCCATCAAATGATTTAAAATCATTTGACCACTAGGACAGGGAGAAATAAATACAGACTGGAAATGTTAAAAAGAAATAAAATTAAGAAAATCTTTTGTCCAAGTGTTTACATATGCTAATAAAGACTTTTCTTCGAAGATTTTAGAAACTACATCTACATTGAAAATGACAGTGTACTGTAACTATTTTTTTCTAAATTTACCATGCTGTTATATTTTATATATAGGACCTATCATATCAATAATGAATAATAAAGTATACTTTTATAAGTATACAGATGTGATCTAACGCTGCTCCCAGTAGTCCAAGAGTGAATTGTATTTTTTAGAAAACTTCTATTCAGTGTAAATTCATCAGAAATTTGCTGTCCTTTTCAGGGGAGGTTATTTTACTCCTTTAGGGATGAGTCTCATAAAAGCTAGCCATTTTGTGATATTTTATCAATGCATTAATTTTTTTTTAAAGGAATAGGAAAGCAAAACAGGGATTAATACTCAGCAATGAAAACGTAAAGAAGTTGAGTGGAGCCCTGTGGAGCAGATAGGCTAGAATGCTTTTAAATTATTTAAGCTGTGTCTTATGATTGCCTCCATGCAAATATCCCCAAGTGGTATCTCTTCGACTTAGACTGATAACAACACACATAACCATTGAGTTAAGGGCTCCCTTCAGTACAGATACAGTGAAACCTTATATCAAAATAAAAAGTAGATGATGATAGAACATTAAATAGTAGCGACGCTTTCAACTCTAGTTCATTTTTTATTATGGAAACATGTATTTAGAATAATAAATAACAGCCTGATTTTATATTCCTGATTTTATATTCCTGATTAAATAAGAAAAAAAAACCTCTTGTGTTCACTTAGATTATTCATTCAAACACACTTCAAGATCGGGACATTTTCTAGGCTGTTGTTATTTTTTACAGGACTGTAACAGTGATGAATAGGAGCATTAATTTAAGGAAAAAAAATCAGCAAAGTTGGGGTTTTGAGAATGCTCTGGAAAGGTCATCTCAGATAAATGTTAGCTAACTTTTAAATCTGTTGTCGTTCTGAAAATGTACCATGAAAACTATCAAGTGCATGTTTTTCAAATTAAACTAAGAAAATTCATTTTCTCTATCAGCTGACTGGGCTATGGGTGTTCTCTCCCTGCAGAGGTTGTCAAAAAAGAAGGCTAACCAAAAATCAGACTTTCTGTGATACTCTCTGTTATTCTGTAGTTGAGTCCAGGCTATAGTCAGAGGGGATGACTGTCACTTTTAAAGGCATTCGTTAAAGCTGACAACTTCTTTTATATTAATATATGTCAAATGCTCACTGGTTAAGTCAGCTTGTTTCTACATGAGACCATCTGCAGTGGGTTTAAGTTTTTTTTAAGAAAATGCTTTTCCTCCAATATGAATCACAAACTTTATCTAATTTATATTAGAGAGCTAAGATCAAGTCAGCTATTTTAATTTATGCCAGCTGGGTTGCATAAGGTTCACTTCCTTTTCCAATTGTGTCAATCTGATATGGTTGTCACTCTAAACAGATGGAGTATTATGACAGCATTAAACTCATTGAGTAGAGGATCATACAGAGCACTAACATCCTTTGTTCTGTTTGTCCGCTCAATACTTTAATGATTTTGGAATGCTCAGGTTACCATTTTTACATAGATAGTTTTCAGTTAACAGTCATGAAACAATTATTATAAAATTCCATCTCCTGAACATAAAATATTATTGTAATATTTCCTCTATGTGACTACAGACACACATTTGCTTGTATAGCAAGCAGTACCATAACAATACTTTGTATCTATTTTCTTTAAACTAATATAGCCTAAAGAAAAATTCTTCTAATTTTTTAAGAAATGCATATAATCTTTTTCCCATTCTTTCCTACAACCCCAGTCATTGCTCTTGTGCAAGATAATGTCTGAGAACAGTCTTTCTTTCAATTGTTAATTCTTACTACATAGAATTGCTTGTTTACATCTAAGTATAGATTATCACACAGAAGAAGACTGAAGATGACTAAAAGTGAGGAGATTAAAGTTTTTTGTTTGGCACATTTTTTTAAGTGGTTAGAGATTTACAAATAAAAACTTATCTATCTTTTAACAAGCTGCTGGCAGACAGCTATTGTTTTGCCTTGTCACAGAGTAACATAGACCTTAATTAAGTCAAAAGACTTAAATATAATCTTAAATTTTATCATATTGGGACTGAGGCAAACCATCCCATGGTATTTATCCACTGACAACATCAGGATGGATCCAGCTTCAATATGGTCAGCACAACTGTTCAGCTGTAAGGCTACTGACATGTCACATCTCAGCACGCTGCCCAAGGACATGTTGATGGGTTGGCTACAGCCCCAGAACCTTACCTTCACCTCAGCAAATCTGTCCCAAAGTGTCACTGGGAGTTGTACATCAATATGTCCTGCTCTCCCTAATGACTGGTCTTCTGGCCAGACCTTTACAGTGATTTTTTTAAGCAATCATGGTGTTTTGTCGTAAGTATTGAATTTTATGTAGCTAAAATTGTTTGAAGTTTTGTTGGCTTTTTTTTGATTTTGTTGATTCCATAGAAATTATTTCTATTTTTGCAATCCTTGAACAGGTGCTTTGGATGAAGTTAGCAAACAAAGTTCTTGAGTCATTAGTCAGCTAAATGCAGCATAGCAATATAAGTAAATGTAGAAATATACTGTGTAACTAACCACGCATGAAATAATTTGGTTTGCATCTAGGAAACTATCCACCTGACAAAGTATGCTGGCTCTACCTGCAGTGGAGTGTTAATGACTTATTCATACTCTGAGCAGGCTTCCCTGAGCCTACTAGGAAAAACTGTAATGCTCATTGCCATTCCATCCCAGAACAGAAAACGGCTGAAAAACAGTCAATAATTATTAAAGTCATGCACTTCAGGTTACTACAGTAAGAACTGCCAGAAAGAACCAAATATGTATCTGTGTATTCAAAAGCCTAAACAAATTAATTGAATACTCCTATACTTTAGTTCTGCTCTCTCCTTAATTCTGATGTGTTGTAAACATAAACACTACAGAAGAGGAGTGGATAATGAAAACCTGGATGAGACACAAAATATATCCAGATAGATTTCACAGGATAAAGATGAAACTTCAAAGTGAGATGACAGAGATGAATGGGTATTCTAAATCACAAGTTGAGACAAAAATTTTCTGCCAGGAAAAATGGGTTTAAACTAGAAGCCCAATCAAGATTTTGAAAGATATTTCAGAAATAAAAATATGTCGAATGAGTACTCCTGTACCATAAACTCTAATTGGTCAGGAATATAGCCAAATTGAGTAAAGTCAAAGTTTAGAACCAGAAACAGAAACCCATATTTTGTGCAAATTCAAGGTGCATATCTGACCTCTCTGATACCACATCTTCAAGTCAGAAGCTAGTCTTCGTTCCATTCCATTCATTCTCATCTGGGCTGTGCTGGTCAACAAGGGATTTCAAACTGTGCAAGTTGTGGAAACGATTTTACATTTCTGGCATCCAAAATATTTGTCCAACCCACAAACTATTTTTGAAAATAACTTCTTGAAAAATAAAATGAGGCTAGACTTGGTTTTGTTTCACTGGATGCTTTATGCATATGACTATCAAAATATTCCATCACTGAAAAAGGTAAATCTAGTTTTAGCAAGCAGGGTCAATAAAGTTGTAGACATGACACGACATAACAAAATTAACTGAACATCTTTATGGAGCAAAAAAATCTTTAGCAGAAAATGTTGATTCATCAAAACTAAAATTTTAAGCAACTGAGTTATATTCAGTAGTAACGTCTCTAGTTTCCTCACAGATATTATTCTCAGCTTTCAGGTGAAAACGATTCTCTATAGCTGTAAGGCAATTTCACTCTGTGGACTTTAGACAGATGCCTAAATCTTTAGCTATTCTGAAAAACATAGAATGACTCATTTCCATGTAGCAGAGGGGGAAAAAATCTTTATAAAATTACACTCCAATATAGTCTGGGATAAAAATAGTAAAAGAGAAAAAAACCATACAGATTTAATTTTGACATTTCCAAAATGCAATGCTTCAAATCAATAGTGTTAAAAATCTCAACAATTTCAACTTTTAAATCTTATACTTTTAACTTTTTTTTTTATTTCTAAATATCATTAGATTTGTTTTAAATTGCATCAGATAAAGAGAAAAATAAGTAAAGGTTTTTGAAAATGGCGTGTTTCAAAAAAATTTCCATTTGAAAAACATGACGTCAGTGATCTTTAGTGCCTCTGTGAAAACTGAAAAAATTTTCTCTTTCAAGTCAAGTATTTTCATGAATTTTTGCTCCCAGTTTTCATAATTTAAAAAAAAAAAAAAAAAGCCAGTATTGCTCAGTATGTTAGCTCTACATGGCAAGATTTGTAGGGACTAGGAGTAGTGATGCAGAAGTGGCTTCTGGGAGGAGAGGCTACCCCATGCCAGACACAGCCAAATATCCTGTTCAGGCCAGGAGTAAATGAGAAACTGTTTGAGCTCATCATTCTGAGGTCCATTTAAAGGGTTCATTGCTCTTTAATGAAGAAAGAGAGACAAACATGGAATATTACTCAGGGAAGAGAAAATATAATACAGTTTCACTCTATGTTGATGTATTTAATGATTTTGGAGAATCAAGTTCAGATACTACGGCCAATGCATTCTCTGCATGGGAAGGAAAGCTACTTTGAACACAAAGGAGTCTGGAAGTTTTGTCACTTCTCTCAAATATATCTTAAAATGTGTCTTCACACAACACACCTGCTCTCATGACCAGGCTGTATACCATGCTGTGCTTTTAGTCAATGCAATTAGCAAAAAGAACTCATTTTCTTCTTGTTTTCCTTCAGTATATGAATCTGGCAGGTTCTTGACCATTTTTCCCCCCTCATTTTTACGTCATCAAGAAAGTCTTAAAGTTATGGGACAATAATGACATTAAAGAGGACTCAGTGCTCAACCAGTATAGTATCAGCATCTCTGCCTCTGAGCAAGAGAAGTGGAAAGGCAATAATGAACCACATATCTTCTGCCTTTCTTTCACACTCTGTTGATTAGAAAATATGGGCAAAAAATTTAAATTAATAGCCTATGACCTCTACTGTGAAAATACAAGGTCTGTGTTTTGAACCAACTTACCTCTCTTCTTTGTGGGCCAGGTTCAGTGTTTGCACACAGTAACACAGTATAAATTATGCAGGGATAATGATTCAAGAATTCAGAGAGGACTTTAAAAAACTTACTGTCTGCAAGGCACACCTGTGCTTCTTTACTTATTAATATGTGTTTCTTTGTTTCTACATTTATATTTAGAACACTGGAAAGGGCAGGTTGGGAGAGCATAGTTTTTGAAGGTGTTACCAAAAAAAGTTACAAAAATGAGAGGGAAAGGTTTAAAAATCAGTACAAAACAAAATCTTCAAACAAAGCAATGCAAACTCAAGAGAAAGTGGAAGTCTCTACAGTTATAGAGACTTTGGAATCTGCTTAATAGCTGTGGGTCCACCTTCAAGGGGAAAACATGTTTGCAAAAGGGAATAATGAGATTTGTGCATCCAAAATACTTTAAGCTTCACATTAACAGTTGTGGCTGTAATCTGTAAGGAGGAATTCTTTCTCCTTTACTTGACTCCCTAGCAAAAACTTGGTAAATGGTTTATAGATGCCACTGATATGGGAGGTTAAAGTTGTCTTGCATTAGAGATTAGGAGCTTCTGTTAGTTTTTTATAAGAATTAAGTCCATTCACAGTGAGAAATTATGGAAATTAATTTTTTAAAAGGTAACACATTTCCTTTGTACATCTAAGCATTCATCCTGCCCGGAGAACTGCAGAGTGTTGAAAGTACAAGGTAAAATGTGTTGAACACAGGAGCCTGACTCTGCAGTAATGAAACTGCTGGGCTGCTGAATTGCTCCTTGCCTAGAAATACTCTTTCGGGCACTGTAAAAATTATAAATTATAACCACAGCACCAGCAATACATATAAGGCGAACTCTGAGCTATGTACCACATTTGACATGCTGAGGATGGCACATTATCATGCCTTGCTAAACACTCTTGAGTCTCTGTTTACAGCTCTGCTTAGCTACTGGCCACATGAAGAAGTAAGGAAGGAGTAACCTAGGGAATGTGAGTGCACAGGCTGCACAGAATGGTACCCAGGTCTTCACCTTGTCAAAGTACATCACACTGAAAAGGCAAAGACCAACACATACCTGCTTGTGCAATTAAATTAATAGCAGGAAGGGGTATAGTAATTCTGCGTATTTGGATCTCCTTTATTCAAATACAGTTCAATACCAGACATGCAAGTATACTTTCCTTTGGTAAAAACCCTCAAACTGTGTTTGCTAGAAACACTGTTTTCCCAAATTTTTCTCATCTTACTTAATTTTAGTTGTCATTAAAAATATATAAAATATAAAATAAAAAATATGTATAGGCAGAGAAGCTCTAACTCATCTTCATATCAGAAATGAGAAGATATATGCTGAAAAAACTTAAATGTCAGTTGAAGGACTGCAGCCAACACACTGGAAACCTGTTGCCTAACACTGGAAGTCCCTACATTTATGTTTCAAAGTAGTTTAAGAACCTTAAATGTCTCCTCAAAACTGCCTAGATCTAGGGAGCACTAAAGAGATAAGGCTTTGGTTTATATCTCAGCACTGTCAGAATGTAAAAATGTCACAGTTTAGGAATGGTATTCTCCTATTTAGTACTCCCACTAAAACCATGCACCACTTTTTCCTCACTTCCCTCTCCCATGCAGTGGGCTGGAGAGAGGAATTGTAGACACATAAGTCAAACAGGATGGGTCGAGAAAAGAACAATTTACTGGAAACAGCAATGGCATAAGAAAAAGAATAGTGACAACAACAGTACTAATGAGAGAAGGTGTTAGAAAGAGAACGATTCACATAGAAACCTCCCAGCAACAGAGATACCGAACAGCTCTCCTTTCTGTGCTTACTCAACAGGAACAGAAACAGACCCCTTCCTCCCCGGAGAAGATTCCATTCCCCCTGTCCCCAGCAATGATATGAGGTGCTATAGAATAACCTCTGGGTCCTGGCTGTGGCCCTTCCTGGCCGGAACCAGGACAAAAACCAAATCGTTTCCTCTCTGAATTGCCCATTTGAGACTGATTCATCTGGCTTCCCAGATCCTGTCTACCTGTCTGAACCTCCTGAAAACTATTGGTGGAAGATGTCATGTCCAGTTTTTGCAAAGGAATTTATTGGCTAGAGCATGCACCTATGACCCTAGAAGACCTTATCTGAGTTTGGATGCTGCTGCAGGGAGTTGAACCCATATCACCAGAGCCATCTGCTAACCAATAGGTTTTTTGGTATTCAAACCAGGTCTTCTTAAGTTCATCTGTTTAAAAAATGTTCTGCTTATATAAATTTTTTTGCAATATTTATGGAGCATGGGTTGGAATTTCATTCTCCCTCACTCTAGCTTACTAACACCAGCTTATGACTAAATTCAGCATTTCATACTGAAGAGGCAGTTCTGCTTGCTCAGCATGTCTTAATGCATCAAGCTTACATCAAGCTTATGTCTTTATTAAGCATCCTGATATCCTGATATATAGAAATCTAATCATAAAACACTTGAGGTGAAATTTATGTAACCAAACATAGGCAGCTAAACTATCTTTATTGTCAGAGATAAACAAACACTTTTACCTGAAGATTCCTTCCTACTTTTAGGTGGCCATCAATATTTGGTCAGGATTTCACCCAAAAAGAGCCCCTCTCCTTCCTTGAATTGTAAATAGTGTCTGTAATGATCAATTCACTTGTAGGTCACCAGTCTTCAATTTCAGTCACTTTCAATATCAATGGATTTTTTTTCTGGAATTAATATTAACACCAGTATGGAAAGTATTTTCTTGAATAATTTGAGTAGCTATAAACATTGGTCAAAGAATTGGGTTGGTAAGCAGATTTTCCATTATCAGGTGGATACAGTCGCTTCACAAATTTTGTCTTACACAGGAAAGGACAGTTGTCACTACTTTCCTTATCAAGATTATTGTATTAGTGCCTGAAAAGCAAGTTTTCTTTCTCAATTAGGTTTATGTGCCTTTTAATACAGCAGGCGTAGTGATGGCAGGGTTGATCTATGTGAATAGAGGCCAGAACCTGCCCTGTGTCAGATAACAACTAGTTTCAGACAGCTCAAATAAACCCCCTGCAGGGCACAGCTGGCCACCTCAGCCAAGATGGTGACACCTCAGAGAAAACGTATTAAGAAAGAGCAAAATCCTGCACAGCAGTATGAGGAATGTGGAAAAACACATGAGAAGCAACTCTGCAGACACCAAGGTGATAGAAGGAGGAGGAGCTGCTCCAGGCACCTGAGCAGGGATTCCTCTGTAATCATGGTGGATCAGGTTGTCCCCTGGAGCCCATGGAGGACTGGAGGGGAATATCCACAGTGCTGCCTATGGAGAACCCCATGCCAGAACAGGTGGATGTGCCCCAAAGGAAGCTTCAGCCTGTGGAGAAGACCCTGGACTGGAGCAGATTTCTTGGCAGGAACTGCAGCCCTAGGGGGCTCACAATGGATCTGTCTGTTCCTGGTTGACTATACCCCATGGAGACAGCCCATGCTAGAGCAGTTCCTGAAGAGCTGAAGTCTGTGAGAAGGACTCTTGGAGAAGTTCTTGAAGAACTGTGTCCCATGGGAGAGCCCCAAGCTGGAGCAGAGGAAGAGTGTGGGCAGGAAAAAGATGCAGAAGTGAAGTGTCATGAACAGCCCCTGCTCCTCATTCTCCTGCATTGCTCAGATTAGGGAAAAAAGCATAGAGCAGTTTATAAAGATAGAAGGAGTGAAGTTGAACCTGGGAAGAAAGGAGTAGGGAGGAAGTTGGTTTAGTTTTTGTATTTGCTCCTCACTCAATTTTTAACTGGCAATAAGGTTTTTTTTCTCCAGTTTGATCTGTTTTGCCTGTGGTGGTAGTTGGTGAGTGATCTTCCTATCTCAACACAGAAACATTTTCATCTTCTTTTACCTTTATCCTGTTGCAAAGGTAACTTATCATACCCTCAAAAAATGCAAAGAGAAGTGGTATTTTTCTTTATTCTCCCCACAAGAATTTGCTTTTGTTTCAATGACGAAGTTCAGAGAGAGGCATGGATATATCTGTTTTATCTGTTGGGTACCACTTGATATCTTTTTGTTGGTAGGACAGAGTTGTTGACTTCCAGCTGTTAAGAAGGAAGGCAGGTTGGCCACAAGTTATTGTTTAAGAGCAAAGCAGACTTCACCAGAAAGAAATAGACCCAAATTATCACAGTATTTAGGGTGGAGATGTGCCTCTCTCTTTTTTTCAGAGGAACATTAATTCCACTAACTGCAATACCATGACAATACCTTACAGGCATGATTGGATTCTGTGGTTGTAAGCAATCCTCTAAATGCGCATTGACAGCACAGATGAATATTTATAAGAAAGGATAGATAAAAATATTAGTAAGGTAGGCTCTAGAATCTGATATTATGCTTTTCTTCTGAATGCTTGTTCAGAGCTGCTTTTCCCCCTACATTTTGATTTCTGAATTAAAAAAAGAAATAGAAGGTCAAAAACAAATTGTAACTGAATGTGTTTTCCCTTCCTTTTCTTCTAAGCTTAGTAGAGAGCAAAGAGGAAAATCCTACCTAAACATGTTTGCTTCTTCACAGAGCAGAACTACTAAAGAATTGATAAATTAGCTATGTAAATACAATTGATAGGGCCACACACTTAACTATAAAGCTTAATGACTTAAGATAATTGTGAAAGAGGCCTGGCCCAGTGTCAAAACACTTCCAGCTGGATCTTCAGCTGGTGGAAATCAACAGCATTGGGTGCAGCGAAGCAATGCCAATGTTCACCGGCTGAAGCTCAAGTTCTTTATATTTACCTAAAGATTTACTTTAATATGGTTCCTTTGTCATGCTCACTGGCATGCATACTCATGCCTAATGTGGGCACTGCTGCGTGAAGGATATGTTGTGCCATTCAATGAAATGCTTAAATGAACCACCTGCAGCCCTCTGCTAGTTAGCAATGCAGGTGGAAGTGCAGGATCCCACAAGGAAGGTTGCCCAGCTTTTCCATCACCCAGTGAAACAGGTTCTTCTCTGTAGGTTTCTGTGTTACCATTGCTGAGCTATGGCTTCCATACTTACTGTACAACTGCTGCTTCCAATACTTCAACATTTCAAACTGTTTTGCGAGTGCTTGGAGCTGATGAGCATTGCAGTATAAAACCAAATTCTACTCAGGTTATGAAAATATGAGTGATACTTGACAGTGGGGAACAAAATACCTTCCTATGTCTTTGGACTAACTCCTGTGAGTAGTTTTGTGCTATTTCAAAGTAATTTAGCTCTGGGGAAAGAACAGAAGCAACGATCATCCGTCCAGGATAAGAATTAATAGGGCCAGTATTGATCAGCCACAGCTCTTTACATAGAGCTCTGGTCAGAGTTAAATGTAACATTTCTTCACATCTGCCTTTGATTTTCCTCTAGAGAATTTCATCTTATGATGTGTCAGTTGCAGAATGGTAGTTATCTAATTCTATCCATCACTAACAGAAAAAAAAAAGGAGAAGAAAGAAATAAAGGGAACAGCCCAAAATCAGCTAGATAAATAAAAATACTGGGAGCAAAAGGAAAACATCTGTTCTCATGTAAAAGTCAAAAAGGGAATGTCTGGTACTCTATACTCAGATAGAGACACATACTCATACCTTGGTACACTATCTAAGAAGAAAAATATTGAAGTACAAATTCCAGATCCATCCATGTATCATTATTGTCACAGGAAATGTTTCATAATCACATCAGTGTTACTGAGCAAGAATTTTTTTTTTTACTTTATTTTATTTTATTAATAAGAGGAAGTAGTTTTTACAAGGTGCTTCTGTTGTCCTGGAAATTATATTGCATGCACAGCATTGGAATTAATAGCCACTTAAAAATGTATTCCCATTTCCCAGAAGTCAAATTGAGTTCTGATGATGTTTCACTGAAGGCAGAACCAGCTCCTGAATAAACCATAAGGGAAAAGAATAAAATAAGTGGGATGTATAGGGTTACACTGTCACTCTGACTAGCCAAATATTTTGTTTTAAACCAAGGGAAATAAAAAGGGCTCAGGGAAGGAAAAAAAAACCAGGGTCTTTTATGGTGAAATTATTCAAAAATCTTCTCCCAGTATCTAGCAACTAGAGAAGCAGAAACTCCTTATTTGAGCCAGAATTAATTTCATGGACATATTTAAAAGTGGAAACAAAGACAGACTAGACTATGCTGTTATTCATCTTTAATTTCAACTGAAGACTCAAGCAACTGAAAAAAATGTCCTCATTTCAAGTTCTCTTGAAGTTTCCTAGAAGAAGCACTGCTCTTCAGAATGGTTTTATCTGGAATTATCAGCAGACCAAGACAGGGATAGAAGGGCTGTTTGCTTGTCTGGATAAGATGTCATTGGTAAAGTTTGTTTAGAGGAAAACTACACAGCAGATTTATTGTTTTGTTAGCACTATATTCAATTGTATGGGAAGATAAGGGAAAACAGGCTGAACTCAGCTCAGGCTGAAGAATTTAGATATAAAACATAGGTGTAGAATAAAAAATATATTGTTCACTCTTTTACTTTGCTAGGAATCAAGACTAGTTCTTGAGACTGGTTCTCAAGAAAAAATTTAAGGGGTTGTCACACCAGTTTCAAGGGACTAACACAACATCTGTGGCTCAGCATTGTATGTTGTGCAGAAAAATGGGCCAACTGCATCTCACCCCGAGTCTAGATATACACTGCCAATGAAAATCCTGCCTGCTGCAGAGCTCAGGGAATCACACTGCTGCTAGAGATGTAAGTTTTTTAGCCAGAATTCACTAGGTGTTGAACAAAAACCCATGTGTATTCTTGAGAATCTCACTTTGGACATTCAATATGAACAATGCTGTCAGCCAGCAGAGATTTATCAATAAATATAAGTTTGTGAATGACCTTACATATGTAACTGACTACAGTAAGTGGTGTCAGCAACACCATAAAGATGAATCCAAAATATACTATCACCACAAGTTCAGTTAACATGAGATCACAAACTAAGAAAATACAAAACATCTGTTTCATTATGGTTGGAAAAAAATGCTATTGGCATAATCATAAGAGAGCTGGTACAGAAATGTGGTATTTTATATGAAATTATGGCAAATTTATGGTAATATGTCTTGAAAAATAAAACATAAAAAGTATATTCTACCTAACTGCTTTCATCCAGGATTGTTCTACTTGAAAGACATTAATAAGTTTGAGTTAGAAATTAAGGTAGGGTGATCCAAAACATCAAGTTATGATGATGCTAATTATTTCCATTCAATTTCAGATGAATGAATTCAGTCTCTGGACTTCCTCGAAAACAAATGGTGTCAGACCATCCTATAAGATATTTCTTCATAGGCATGTAAGTAACACTAACATATTGAAGGCTTCCTGACTTCCTATAGACATGAATCTGTGTTGATCAGAGTGATAAGAGCTTAGTGTTGGCCTTAAAAGTCTAATCAGTTTCTTTATGTTAGACTTAAGTTACTGGAAGAAGCAGATGAATGCTCTAAAGGGTCTGAGCACTGAGTGTTATTTAAAACTCTATGTGAAATGCAGTTCCCATGCCCAAACATGCAGGAAAACTGCACACTGCTGGAGAGGTCGAGGGAGAGGATGCTGGTATGGGAATTGCTCTTTTCAAAATTTTCTGGTTATCAAAATCAAACAATTCTGGGCAGAAAGAATTGTTTCCTTCCCCTCTCCCTCTTCTTCTGAGAAAGGGAGTGATTGTAATATCTTTAGCTCTCCTATACCTTGTTTTTGATTTAAAATTTTCTTAGCTGAATTCCAAATGTCTTGTGAAATGCACCTAGGACTACTAATAACAGTCACCAAGGATACACAGAGATTTAATGCAGTGTTTGCAGAGCTGGGAGTAATGGCTGTCAGGCTGAGCTAGTGGAGTTACAGTACTTCATTAGCTCCTTCAGAACAGTAGCAATTTTAGAGCACAAGGTATCTAAACTGTAAACACTTCCCAAATCTTTCTACTCCATCACCATTTTTTATTTATTTTAAGGCACAGTGAGAATTCTTAAAGAGACAAATGTGAAACAGAAAATATTTACAATTAAATATGTTTTTAAAGGTGAAACAGACAAAATTTGCAATTAAATATATATTTATTATTTGTAAAAAAAATATACATAGAAACACAGGGTTGTTAAGTTTGGAAAAGACCTTTAAGATCATTGAGTCCAGCCATTAAGCTAGCACTGCCAGATCCACTGATAAACCATGTCCTTAAGCACCACATCTCCATGTTTTCTCATTTGCAAATCCTTTTGGAAGATTGTATCTGTATATATGGGAGAATCTGACTTTTCTGTATTTTTTCTGTGCTTAGCATTTACTGTAGCAGTAAGGAAGATCAGCTGAATTCTTTGCATGGTAGTAGTAGGAAAAAGGAATAAATTGAAAAGACTGCAATTTTGTGAGGTGCTGTGGCTTTCTTTCATCCATTTCTTTCCCCTTGCTTACAAAACCAGTTTTTGGGACATTTGTTAATTTGTGCTGTGTTATTCATTTGGTGAACCCTGTGTGGCTACAGAGGGTAATTTGTCAGAATACACTAGCACAGCACTGTGTTACTCAGATGTTCTTTATTACAGAACAGTTACAGACAGTTATGGACCTTTGCAGGTAGTAAGTAGAAAAACATATAGCAAGTTGTTCTACATAGGGTTTTTTTTGGGGGGGGGTTGTTTTTGGTGGTTTTTTTTGTTTGTTTTGTAGTATATTACTTTTCAAAGGAGACAGACAAGTACAGAAGCAAATAAAAAATACCAGTCCTGACAATCACAAAGATGGCACTGTCTCTTTTTACCTCCCATGTTAACAGCACAAAAGAGTGCTTGCTTTTTGTGTCTTGTGCAGCGAAAGATCAGGACTGTGATCTTAAGAAGCCATCTTAACACAGAGCTGTAGAATGATAGATGGTTGGGTTGGAAAGGACCTTAAAGATCATCTAGTTCCATCTCCTCTGCCATGGCCTCGGACATCTTCCCCTAGACCAGGCTGCTCAGAGCTAAATCCAACGTGGCTTTGAACAATTCCAGGGATGGAACATCTACAGCTTCTCTGGGAAACCTGTTCTGGTGCCTCACCACCCCGACAGCAAAGAACTTCCTCCTGATATCTAATCTAAACCTATTCTCTTACTGTTTGAATCCATCCCCCTTGTCCTATCACTACCTGCATGACATAAAAAGTCTCTCTTCATCTTTCTTGTAGACACTCTTCAGGTACGGGAAGGGGCATAATTAGGTCACACAGAAGCCTTCTCTTCTCCAGACTGAATGATCTCAATTCTCTGAGGCTTCCTTCACAGGAGAGCTGCTCCATCCCTCTGATCATATTGGTGGCTGTGGCTCTCCTCTGCACTCTCTCTAACAGGCTTTTTTTGGCTGAGGGTCCCAGAGCTGGATGCAGCACTGCAGCTGGGGTCTCACCAGAGTGGAGTAGAGGAACAGACTCTCCTCCCTTGCCCTGCTGCCCATGCTGCTTTTGCTGCAGCCCACGACACGTTTCACTTTCCGGATTGTGAGTGCACATGGCTGGGTCATGTCCAGCCTTTCAACCAGCAGTCCCCCCAAGTTCTCAGCAGGGCTGCTCTTCACCTGTTCATCCCCCAGCCTGTGTTGACACTGTGGCAAAGCACCTCGCACTTGGCCTCATTTACCCTCATGAGATTCCCATGGGTCCACTTCTCAAATTTGTCCAGGTCCCTCTGGATAGCACCCTGTCCTCCAGGTGTGTCAACAGCACCACACTTGGTACCATCAGCAAATTTGCTGAGGGTGCATATCAGGGGTGGCTGGAGAATCAGAGTTTTCTAGGATCAAACTGGAGAATAAGATGCAGGAAAAAAAATAGAATGCAGTTTCAGAATTTCAATACAGGGCTTCCTGCACAAGAAAAATTTATGGGAAACAGCTTGCCTGCCTTCCTTACTGGTCCCACAGTGAGTCCTCACTTGACCCTAGCCACATATGAGGGTACAGCAATAATGGTATATTTTCTGTAGTGGAAAACAGTATATAGGAATAATTAATTGGTTAGATGTATAAAGGTTGTGTTGTATAATTTCACTTACTTCTGCTGATTAGTGTTGGGCAAAACTCAAAATGTTAGGCTAGGTGCTTCCATTGAGGTGATTCACCCATTCCCTAAACCCTGAATAACTCCTTAGCATTCCCTCACCTATTCTCAAGTTCTTTTCTGCTTTTCAGTGCTTCATCTCTCCAAAAGACACTAAAACTAGGGAGTATATCCCTTCTGCATTTACTTTCAGTGATGCCGCTTCTAAAGTACGGAGTATGTGAGACTGAGCTCAGAGAAAGGATTCATGTCTGTGTGATTTCAAGATAACCAGTGATGGTCTTATGCACAAATATTCTCAATGCCCTGTTGTTCTTCCTGCCACTGGCTGCAAACATCACTGCATTTATTTACTGTGTGGTAAAACTGGGAATCACAGAGATTAAAAACTATTGCTTTCAGGTCTTGATATCCCACTCATTTCCTGTCAGTCTGCTGATATAACTGATCCAGAAGGTGCTTTTCATTAAGAATTAGAGTAAGAAAATCTCTTAACACTGGATTTGAATTTTCATGGTAAAGATTAGATTGAGTAACCTCCATTACATGCCACCCATCAGGGAAAGTACACTGTGGTTGTGTCTTAGCAGATGTCTTGTGACAAGTATCACTCATTTCTGTGGCAATCTTCTTGTGTTAGCCTTCTTGAGACCACAGAAGAGATTAGGATTTAGAACAAAACACTTTTTCAATCTACTTCGTAGACAGACTTTTACATAGGTCCTTACAGACATTCTTTTATTCAGCAGTCAGTTCCTTTTAGGTAATTTTAAAAAACAATGATGAGGATTTGTCTGTCCCCTCCCCTTCTTACAGTGACTTTAAGCAAAGATCAAAAAGCCTTGATTGGAATAAACAGACCAGGTTTTAAATGCATAGCAAGAACAGACATTTTAATTGTGATCTTGAAGAAGTTATTTGTGAAAAGATTATAAAGATTGTTAGAGAAACCTCTACCAATGGCTTCTAGATTTCAATCTAGGTCCCCACTTCTGTTGAAGTTAATTGAAAAGAGATTTCAGGACTTTACTCTTATCTTTTCATTAGGCGATACTAAATTTGGCATTCCTAGCTTGAGGGCCTTTCTCCATTATTTATAGATCTGGTAGGCTTGCAGAGACTGAATGGATGGACTTCCATAAGCATAACTCTTTCCTTCCCAGAATTAGAAAGCTTAAATGGTCATGTTTTACAACTGACATGTAAAGCCAGTCTGGTTTTCTGTGACTGGTAAAAATTTTCATTTTATAGTATAGAGTTGAGGAAAATTGGATCCTTCTTGTTTTCAAAGGTTTTTGGCTACTTTCTTGACCAGTGCAAATTGACATGCTTCTTTAATGTTAGTGCACTTTTTCCTATCTTTTGAGCTCATCACCTGTGATTTCTGAAGTATTGGTATGACACAAAGAACTTTCTTGATTAAAAATTTATTTTTTATAGTATAGGACACACCTGATTGTGCATCGTCTCTCTCATTTAACTAAGTAAAGCTTACAACTTTTACAATGCATTATGAATAATTAAAATTTTACTAGTGGCTTTCTATTTTATGAAAGAAAAACCTAAATACTGATGGTACTCATATAACATCACAAAATTTCTTTTTTTTGCCCCCTCCTTTTTTTTTTTTTCCCTCCCAGTAATCCTCTTTAGGGACTTAAAGAAAAAAGATAATATCAAGGTCTTTGGTGGCTCTAGGACATTGATTGCCAAACCAAACCATTCTTCCAAATATCAGTAAACTAGGAGCAGCAGACTGCTGTGAACTATTTTTTAGCCAAAAGGATTAGATTTGTCTCTTAGATGGGTCTGACATCTAATATAGATTTCCAATGGGTTGAGTTTCGCCAGTCATAGTTGTGACTTTGTGAGAAGACTTGCAGCTTTCTGAGGGTGGAGTATGTCCCCTGCTGGGGATATGAAGCATGCACCTCAAGCCCTGGCACAGCAAATCTTCCCTAGTACTTGTTTCTATGAAACCTTGAGCTGAGCTGAGGGCATGTATCCAGGTGGTCAAATCTTCTGGGATAGTTTCTGTTCCTCCTGCATAGCACAGTGGCTTTTGGATTCAAGTTATGAGTCAGCTATTAAAGAAGTAGGAGGAAAAAAGAAAAAAAAAACATTACATCCTAGGTAGTTATGAGATACTACCCTTTGTTCAGGGGACACACTAGGAAGAGGTAGTGCCTCAGGAACTTGCACCATAGTTATATGAAGAAACACAGAAGAAGGACTAAAATAATTAAGTGAAAATAACAAGCTGCACTTGTTAATGAAATTAGGTTTTTATTTATTTACATAAAAGTGCCAGCATTATCTATGTAAATAATAAAACCTGCATCTGTTAGTTAGCTTTGTGTGAGATTTTCCATATCACTGAGGTTTAGGGAATATCACTTAGGGAGAAAAGCAATTTTAAGGTTATCATGTGAGTGACAAAGACATTAATCTGACAAGATATGCTCAAGAGACCCACGATGCAATTGTAGAATTCTTTTTGGCTCTCTCACCCATAATTTCACGGAGCTCAGTGTAATTAACACACTTCATGGGATTTAAGTAACATTTGTTTCTTCTTCAACAGAATGCAAATTTGAGAATGATATGGATCTGTACAGGAGACAGAAACAACTGTTCCCTAGGTAATAACTTCTGCACTGTTTCCTACTGAAAAAAAAACGAGAAAAAACAACAGGAAAAAAGAAAAAAAGGTGACAGATGAGCATTACTCAGGGTTTATTAGGAAGTTAACATGTTTTATAGCTGCTACAAATGCAGAAAACAGATATGTCATAAAATTAATGAAAATTAAAAGATTTATTGTCAGCTTGCAAATTTTTGCCTCGTTTTGTTAAAAGATAGATGAAATAATGAAATCTGCAGACTGTGTGTCTGTGTGCGTGTCAAAATGAGTGTGCAGTCAGCTAAAAAAAAATCAGTAGTCAGAAGCCTCTCTTAATTCTTAACCAGGCAGAAAGCATTTTAAGAAAAGAAAGGGAGTAATTATAGGTGTGCATGTGTGTGCATATGTTTAGAGTGCAGAAATACATCCAAGCATTCAAATAATTTTTATTTTCTTCAGTAATAACTCAGTGTACAATCAAAGAACAGATTAGAAGACTGGTTAACTCCCTGTCCTACATTCCGCCTCAGAAGACAAAAGAATAACCTAAGTCTATAACATGTAACGACAGATTGGATGGTCTTGATTACCCATGTTTTTGACCAGAAAATTGAAAAAAAAATCATGCTACATGCAGCTTCTTAGTAAAGAAAGTGAAATTATGCAAATAATTAATTAGCCAGTGCTACATTTCTCTAGAAATAAACATCTGAGACAAGAAAGAATATCTAGATTTTAGACTTCTATTACTTAATCATATTTTAATAGAAAGTGAATAAATGCACAAATGCATAATGCTTGAAGAATGTATAAGTTGAATAAATGAAGTGGGGCGTACAGTACACATTAGTTTATTAATGCTTCAGGTTTTCCTTGATGTCCTTCAGGCACATTATCAGCTGACTTAAGGATGATCAGATTTATCCTCATCTGCTCTTATTTTTTTCCCCCTACAGATGAAATAATAAATAATAAACAAAAACCTGTACAGTGACATTTCTCTTAATGCATTTGGCATTGGCAGCACACTAACCTTGGAAAACTCTTAAGCTGTCAACATCACAGAATGGGAGATACAACTAATTTTTCCCATATGTCTCTTATTTTTATCCACCAAAACCTGAAATGTTTTTGGTTTTGTAGGGTAAATTTAAAGTCTTACTACTCCTTTATGTTTGCAGTTCAAAACAAATGATAAGAAAAACTGAATTACTAAGCTGGTTAAAACTGCATGTGAAATCAAAGTCCTATTATCATAAAAGTTAAAAAAATAAAAAAAGAGAAAGTGTAGATCTCAGATTGCCAGTGGTTCTTCAGATTTTTAAACTCTAACAAATATTTATGTCTACAGAAAAACTTGATCTATCTCCTAGAAAGAATAAGAAATGAACTTTAAATGTTTTAAGATTTCTTGTTCAGAGGCAGATGGAGGCACTCAGATGAGCAGTGAAGCGTCACCACTGACGTGAGCACAGAAATAAACAGGAGAGGCAGACTAAAAGAGACTGAAGATATGGGTATATCCCAATGGGAGAGCTGTGACACATGTACTGTAAACAAAAAACTCTGTTCTTGACCCAGCCTGATTTTCATGCAAGCGGCTAAAGGGAGCACTTTCCAGTGCCTCTTTACTGACACTCTATTTGTGACTGGGAAGGTTTTTTTCTCACAGCCTTTTCCTGGGCCCTGTGCTTGTCTGTCTGTAATCTTCTCCCTGCTCTGTCCTGAATCCTATCTAAAAGTGAAATTATAGTAATTAATTCATCACACACGCAGTTCAGCTTGTTGGCAACAGCTAGATTCAGGCAGCACGTTCCTAGGCGTATACTAAATGTCTCATGTTGGTAGATTTTCAGGCCAAATGTTATTTTATGCACATATTTTGTGTATTAGTGGTCTGTTGTACCGTGTGAAATCACCTATTGCTAGGCATTCAGCGTAGGTTATTCTGAGAAATGTAATTTAATTGAGACATTTATAAGATGATATCTAGGATTTAAAGCCCAGTCCTATCTTTATAACCTTCTGAAACCTGCTCCTGAAGCTCTGAGTGGCTTAATTTTCATTTGCAAATTTGTATGGCTTTCTGACACCTGCTGCTCAATAACTGGTGCCATAAGCAATTCATTCTTAATTTATGTAACTAAACCAGTGATTTCTAGATCCTTAGTTTAATGTTCTGTTTTGTCAAAACAACACTGTGCTCTTTTTTGAAGAGCCTAAGAAATGGTAATAATCATGTTAATATGAAAAAACTGCTTCTATTCTGGTATTCTGATAGCTGAAGGAGTGAAATCTTCATGAAATAGACAATTCAAATGTTTTCAAATTTACTATGTGGTCTAATAATAGAAAATGCCTTAAATTATTTTCATTATAAAAGGTCTGTTCTTTAAAATCCAGTTTGTCAATTCTTCTCTCAAATAGGATATATATTTTTCTGAAATTCTTATTCTGCAACAACTGTATCCTTGGTAGACAACTAATTTTTTCTTCCTAAAATGCATGTACTTTAAATTTCTGTATCTGCTTGCCCTGAAATTAAAACTACTAATTTTAAAAGTTACAAATAAGAAGTTTTATAAAACCAAAATTCAGATACTCTAGAAATATGAACAGATGCGATTTTGTTTATCTATATTAGAAAAAGTTAAGGCAAGGTACATTGCCTTCCTCTATGCTTCAAGTTAATATCAGTGATTGTTGTAGAAATGGTAACCAAATTCCAGTACCAGAAGCCTTTAGTCATGGGTTAATAGCCATTCTGTAAGCTCTAACACAATTTTTTAGATGCACAATACGATGCCAGGCATGAACTTGCTGATTTCAACTCCTTTGTGTGAGCTCATGACCAGAAGTGATGTCTGAGTTATCATGGACTTGAATTAACAGCATTCCAAGATCAATATTACCACCTCCAACTGATGTTTCTAGCTGTGGGGGGCCAGCAGGCAGCGGCAACCTGACAAAAATGAGGCCGCCACGGTGCGTATCTCCACAAAAGTCTGGCAGGAGAGCCCCAGGGTGCGTTTAGTGTGGCATGAGTCTCCGGCCACAGAAATTCAGCAGGAAATGTGAGGTGAGGCAAAGAAACGTACTGGATGCCATCTCTGGTCTGCCAGGGTCATTTATTAGGGTCTTCGGGGGCGGTTGCAGGGAAGGAGAAGGGGGAGGAAAGCGGGGGTAGGTCAGAGGGGCTGACAGCTCAGAGATAGTGACATCGGGCTCACGCCGGCATGGGAATATAAGGGAAGGGAAGGGGGGAGGGATTGGCTCTGAGAGAGCCAATCCCTGGAAATCTGAAGGGAAGACAGGCGGGGGAGCACACCAATAGATTGCTGATAAGACAGGATGCATATTTCAAAAACAGCCAATAACATACAGAGCAGGGGAACAAAGGAAACGCCACATGGAATTTTGCAGGACCACGTTGCTACATCCACCTGGGGTCAGAAATTAATAGGAAATTTATGGTACCGAAACTGGCTTTTTCTTTGTCTGGTCCTCACAAGACAGTGTGCTGTTAAATCCCATATCTACCAAACCCTCTGAGGTCTGTCTTCATGCCAGTCCTAAGTGCATGTTGTACACTTTGGACAGTAGGATTTTTATGTATACTCTGGCCTACAACAGTGTTACAGCATTAGTGATTGAAGAGCTACTGATGTCATCTAGCTGGACTTGTGCAAGGTATTTGACAGCGTCCTGCACAACGTCCTTGTCTCTAAATTTGAGACATATAGATTTGATGGGCGGACCACTCAGTGGGTAAGAAAGTGGCTGGATATCCACACGCAGGTGCAGTCAATGGCTCAATTCACAAGTGGAAAATAGCAATGTGTACCTTTCTAATGGGATCACTATTGGGGTTGGAGCTGTTTAACATCTTTGTCAATGATATGGACAGTGGGATCGAGTTCACTCTCAACAAGTTTGCTGTGGCATTAAGCTGTGTGGTTCCAGTGACACACTGAAAAGAAGGAATGGTATCCAGGGAACCTTGACAAGCTTGAGAGGTGAGCCTGTGTGAAGCTTATGAAGTCCAACAAGTCCACATATAAGGTCCTGAACTTGGGTAGGAGCAATCCTAACCAGAATTAGAGGCTGGGCTGAGAATGGATCAAGAGAACTGCCTTGCAGAGAAGAACTTGGGAGTGGTGGATGAGAGGCTAGAGATGAGCTGGCAACATGCGCTTGTAGCCCAGGAAGCTGATCGTGTCCTGGGCTGCATCAAAAGAGAGCATGACCAGGAGGTTAAGGGAGGTCATACACTCTATTCTTCTTTTGTGAGACCCACACCTGGAGTACTGCATCTTACTCTGGGCCCTCCAGCTGTGAAGGACATGGATCTGTTGGAGCAAGTCCAGAGGAGGACACAGAGTTGGAGCACCTCTCCTATGAAAACAGACTGAGACAATTAAAATTGTTTAATCTGGAGATGAGAAGACTCCAGGGAGACCTTGCAACCCCTACCTAAATGTGCCAACAAGAGAGCTGGACAGGGACTGTTGAGTAGGAGACAAAGTGATGGATGAGGGGGAATGGCTTTAAATGGAAAGATGGTAGATTTAGAAATTCTTTGCTGTACAGGTTGTGAAACAGTGACACAAGCTCCCCAGAGAAGTCGTTGATGCTCCATCCCTGACATGTCAAAGGCCAGGTTGGATATTCAAGGGTTTTTTAACCTGATAGACATTTTAATACTCCTTGAGGTGTTTTGGAAGATTCTTCCTGGTATTTTCTGTGCTGTGGTCTTTCAAATTTCATGAAAAGTCATCAGTTTCACTGATGTAAATGAAAATGTGACACTCAAATAAGTATAAATCAATTGGAGGTGACTGATGACAAATGGCATGGAGTAAGAAAGGCAAATCAATTATATGAAGAAACAAATATTTTCCCATTCAGGAAAAGCTAACATCCCATTAACAGAAGCTGCAGGTATTGCAGCAAGAAAATATGAGTAACTCAGAGTCTATTCACCATTTTGATGTTTGGGAATTGGGCACACATGATTCCCAGGAAGGTTTGTGTACTGTTTAGGTCTGTGGAAAATTATGATGCTCCTTGAAAGGTTGAAGTATTCCTTTTGAATACACCTCCTGGAAGAACGAAAACTCTTCTACTAACACATGAAAATCAACTAAAAGCCAAGTGAGCCCCATGGCTTGAACTTCCCAGTTCCTTTGTCAGGGTTGTCTTATTTCCAGGGACAAAAAGCTGCTTTGGATTTCTATTTTTTGGAGACCAGAACAAAGGGCTGTAGTCTAAAAATTCACTGGAAATTTTTCAGTACTCATGAAATTCTCTCATAAGAAAATCATACCCTTCAAAAAAGTAATATTAGCGTTCTATCATCAACTGATATGCTATAACCTACCTTTGTACCTTGTTTCTGGGGACATTCTCTAGTAAGTTGAGAATTTTTTTGTTTATACAAGATTATCTTGGAAGTTAGCTGGATCACAAAGAGTTCAGGTTTTCCTCAAAACATTTATTTCCATAAAGGGAACAAAACAAAACAAAACAAAAAAAGGGTTCTTCATCTCATTCAAAAGCATGATAAATTTCATCCAATTGGATGTACTTATTTCTGCCTATTTGACATTATTTGTTGTAAGTCTGCATTTACTTTCTAATTCTGCTTGTGTTGCCTACAGCAACTAAAGCTTAAAACATGTTTTATCGGGCAAGAAAATGAAAGCAAGTAAATGTTTCTAAAATATTTTCTGTTTAATTCTAGTTAAACATGTTTTTTTCCCCTAGATCACTGGCCTAAGAAGTAGCAGTAATTGGGTTATTGCTAAGTAGTATTTGTAGACATCAACAGTAAGCTGTCTTATCCACAGTTATTCTATACCTCCAGGGCAGAAGAATGGTTTATCTGAGTTGTGTGTGGTTTCATAATGACTATTGAATAATTTCTTAAGTTCTTCATATATCTGTTCAAATTATGCTGTAAAATGCACAAGAAATCTTTATCTATATATATATGTTTGTATTTACATTTATGCTTATGTTTGTGTTTATAACTATATTATTTGCATTTAAATTAACATTAAAACTCATATTAATTTGTAGTTCTATTTTTTTTTATGTTTACATATGATATGAGGTCAAAATCGAAAGCCTTGCCGTAGAAAATTTTATGTCTCAAATAAAAAAACTTTGATCAGGTCTGCACATAGCTTAAACTAAGATAACACACCAAAGACTGATACTTCTTCAGTGTGATACTGATTGGCTCTGCCTGAGCAGCTGGTTCTATGTACAGAAAGAATTACTTTTTTGGCATGCTGGTGTCACAAGAATAGCAAGTTAAAGAAGATTGCCTGTTGATCAGAGATCCAAACCCATTCCTATCTCCCTTCCTGTAAGACAGACAGTAGTGTTGGCTACTTCAGGTAACAATAAAATGTTTAAAATTTTATTGAAAAAGAGCAGGAATAAAATAACATAGCTTTATGTGACTTAAAGGAATTTCTAATCTAGAGCTTGTATCTCATCAGTGATTAGCAGCCATTGACAGGTTTCCACTTGTTTTTGAACTTATTTTTGAACTCAACTTTTGGCATCCCATCTGTCTTGTGACAGTGAGTTTCAAAATTTAGTCATACATTAAATAAAAAAATATATATTCCTTTGTTGTTTAAAGTCTATTAGCTTACTATTTCACCTAATGGCCCTAATAATTATTTTGTTAATTAAAAGGGTGTCTTGTTCTGTTTTTCTTCTCAAATAATTCTTAGGGGTTTGTATTTGTTTGGTTGGTTTTGGGTGATTTGTCACTGACTTCTGAACTGACATTTTCACAGGTATATCTACAGTAGTTGTAAATATATTTTCTGGGCTAGCAGTGCCTGGTTTAGAGACTTTCTGTTTGTAGACAGTGAGAATTTCCGTTTATCTTTTCCCTATGTGCACAGCTTTACACGTGTTGCCTCTTCCTTTTTATCACCCAGTTGCTTGTACAAGTAACTTTTGTAACCTTTCACAAGTAGTGGCACTTTCATTGTTAAAAGCAACTATTTTTGCCTGCCTTTTTCCTTTCCTTTACGTATTTATTAATCCTCTGTTCCTTTGGGTATTTAGAAATCCACAGATGGAGGTTCCTTTTTTTTTTTTTTTTTGTAATCCATGTCTTCTTAATTTATTTGTCTTTTATAAAGAACCTTGTCAAAAGTTTTTGAAAATCCTGGCACAGTATATCAACCAAATAAAGATCATCCTTGCCTGTATACTTATCTATTCTAAAACCTTTTAAAAGCCAGAATATTCTATATGAAATTTATTTTTATTCCCACCCCGATTTTATTGTATTTACCTATATGTCTATGAATCCTATTCTACCAAACTACCTGTAAAGAATCAGACACTGCATTTCTTAATTCCTTAATTCCTGTATCTTTCCTGTGTCTCCCCTGCCAAGTTTCTGTAAGGATCCTTTAAAAAAGACATAAAATTTCCTAACCTCTATTCTTCTCATACAGAAGCTGACTTAAGCAATTGTGTAAGATCTATGATCGAATTACAAGGTCATTTTTGAGTTATTTAGAAACCCCTGAGTGTATACCATCTTGTCTCTGTAATTTGTTACTATTCATTTATCTATTTGGTCTAAAATCACTTCTATTGACACTTTAATTTAAGATAGTTCTTCCAGTACATCTTTTGCAAAGAAAACAGACACTGTGGGAAGCTTTCTAAACTCCTCAGAGGTGAGTATCAATGTGAAGAACCCATTTAATTTTTCTACCATGGTCTTATCTCCTTTGTGTTCTCCTATTACACCTCCATCATGTATCAGCTCTGCAGACTTTCTGGCAGACATTCTGCTTCTGATGGGCTGGAAAAAAGGCTTTTTATTAGTTTTCATGCCCTTCACAAAGCTTTTTTCTCTAAATCTTTTTTTGGTCTTAACTTGATTCTATATTAAGGTTTTCAGAGCTCATGATACTCAGATATTCCTTACCTGGCCATAAATTCTATTTTATGTGGACCAAGGTTTTCATTTAAAGAGTTTCTTTTTTTGCTGCTTACCAATACTATAATTTTGTTTATCACTGTGGACTTTACAAAATTTTCGTAATACATTTAATACTTTTATCCTTTTAGATCTTCCTTTTAAGTTCTTGGGTTTTTTTCTAGTATCACTCATTTTTATAGAGGTCCCATTGTCTATACATGTGTGTATATGCAAATTTTTAATTTATCTTTTGATTCCTATAGGGAAGAAAATTTGAATGTACTTTAGTCAGTATGGCTATTCAGTAGCAAAAATGTCAGTATTTTCTTTCACTCTGTTTAGAATTATCTAAAAAATAACTGCTCCAAGAGGCAATCATTGAAGTATCTAAAATTAGTTTTTAGAACATGTCCCAATATTGCTTTTTACCAATAATCATTGAAATAATTGAGTTCATTCTTGCTAGTATTTCTGCCATTGTAATCTCTCTCATCTCCCTTGGCACATCCCAGTCAACACACCTATGGTGTTCAGATGAATAATAACACAAGGTTCCTACAATATTTAGCATTAAGTATTCGAGTCAGAGGGAATGTTTCTTATTGCCACAGTTAATTTGTTTATCTTGTTTGACTTCTTCTGCACCTATATCACTGAACAACCTTGGGCCTCAAGTCAGGACACGCAGAGAAAGCTGTGACCAGTCCTCTTCAGAGATAAATGAGTATGTTTACAACTTGATCAAGGTCTCTTCTGATCCCTATGTTCTGTTTTTAAAATGTAATTTCTATTTTTGTGCATGATTTTTCAGCTCAGAGGACCTGAGCTGGACAGCTTGAGGGCTGTGCTGTAATACATCAGAAGGAGGGCTGAAGACAATACAGTGTGCATGGACTTTTCACTTGAAAAAAAGACAGCTGGTAGTTATACTGTACATAGTATAAAAACTCTTCCATGAATTAGGGGGCAAGGAGGTTCAGGATAAATACATCTCTGTGGCTCTATGACTTCAGGTACAGTAACACTCACCTGCCAGTATCTAATTTGTAACCTGGTTCCGTCTTATCTCATATTGTATTTTCATGCCCATCATGGGACTTTTTGCTTCTTAATTCTAAGTTTGAGGGAAAAAATACCTTTGACTAGGACCTAACTGATTATTTTTAATTTGCTCTGACTAAATATGATTTAATTTAATTGACACTCTTCACAATTTGTTACCTATATCTTCTCTATATATAGGCCCCCAAAACACACACCTCCTGCAACACTGACATATTTTACTGTAAAGAGTTAAGGTAATTTAAGTAAGTAATTTCAAACTTCTCAACTTTTTTCACATAAATTTATTAGATGCCATACAATTTGTTGCAAATGGCTACAATCCAAACCAGTTTCTAGATGTTTCTGCAACAGGACTAAAATGCTCTTTGTGATTGGAAAAACAGCATTCTTTTCAATGCATTTTTCCATATTAGTACTAGAATATATTGTCAATATAAAGGCGATCTTTGCTATGGCGAAGAAGAGGGTTGTTTCAAAGGAAAACTTCAACTGCTCATTAATAATTGGAGTTTCTTCCAAAGGCGTGAATAGCTACTTCACTGACATGCAAATGCAGCTGAAAAATTTTCAGATAACAGGGAAATGTTGATTGTGATCTAGAAATGCTTAAATGGTTTTGTGCCTTGTTACTTGAGAAACCAACTTTCTCCCATTTTTTTTTCACCATTAGAAATATTTTGTTACATGGGAGAAGAGACCAATATCCATCCCGCTACACACTCCTTTCAGGTAGCTGTAGAGAGTGACAAGTTCTGAGGCTGAACCTCCTCTCCTCCAGGCTAAACAACCCCAGCTCCTTCAGCTGCTCCTCACAGGACTTGTGCTCCAGATTCTCCACCAGCTCCACTGCCCTTCTCTGGACACACTCCAGCGCCTCAATGCCTTGTAGTGAGGGGCCCAGAACTGGGCACAGGACTCAAGGTGTGGCCTCAGCAGTGGAGAGGACACAGGTAAAATCACTGCTCTGGTCCTGCTGGCCACACTACTGTCGACACAGGCCAGAAGGCCACTGGCCTTCTTGGCCACATGATCACTTGTTGGATCCTGTTCAGCTGCTGTTGAGCAGCAGCTTCAGGTCTTTTTCTGGCAGACATTTTTCCAGCCACTCTGTCTCCAGCCTGTAGATCTGGAGGGCGTTGTTGTGACCCAAGTATAGCACCCAGCACTCGATCTTGTTGAATCTCATAAAATTGGTCTCAGTCCAATGATTCAGCCTGTCTAGATCCTCTGTAAAGCCTTCCTGACCTCCAGATAAACATACCTGTCCAACTTGTTATTCTCTGCACACTTGCCAAGGGCTCACTCAATCCCCTCACCCAGATTATCAATAAATATATTAGACAGGACTGGCCCCAGTACAGAGCCCTGGGGGATGCCACTTGTGGCAGTCTACCAAATGGATCTAACTTCCCTTACCACCTGGCTTCACCACCCAGCCATTTCTTAATACAGTGAATAGTGCACTTATCTAAGCATGAGCATCCAGTTCTCCAGGAGAAGGCTGTGGAAAATAGTATCAAATGCTTTATTAATGTCCAGGTAGTGTAGCAGAAAATCATGGTTTAATTTAGTTTTAAAAGATCCTCTTTTCTGTAACAATGTCCCTTTTTTTTTTTTTTTTTTTTTTTTTTTTTTTTTTTTTTTTTTTTTTTTTTAAATTTAATTGTTAGGTGGCTTTGGATTAAATTAGGGTAGCATAGAAGGAAGGTATATAAACTGGTAGGTTTTTTAAGTTGAAGAACAAGAATTCCTCTGTTGGGAGGCAGACTTCTCAAAATAATTATTTGGGAGAAATGCTTTTACTATACAGCATCCAATGAGAGTGGCTGTAGTAGCAAAGATGTGGCAGCTGTTAATACATACTTACATGTGTTTCTTTTGCTCTACAAATTTTTGAGCATTTATGCAATCAGCATGTGTCTCCATATGTGGACATTTAGTGGACATTTCCTTTTTTTTTTTTCTGCTTTTCAGACCTTTGTTCTATACCTGTATAGTGGGTATTATAATTATTTTTAGTAAGTAAAATAATTAATATAATAACAGAGAGATCAGTCTTTAATGAAACAAACTGACAAACACACAGAAAAAGCAGCCATTCTTAGATACATTGAGAAAAAGAAAAATACTTTTGCTTAAATTAATTCTGAAATTATGTACACTAAAGAGACAATATTGGAACCTCCAGAAAAACTGGCGGAAAAGCCCAGAAATACATCACGTACTTACTTCTGCACCTCTTCTCATTTACTGACTGTGTAACAAAGACATTTCACTCCTAAGATTGTGAAAGTTTCTACATGAGTTATCATTAGAAGATTATACTGTCATCTTCTTACTAAAACTGTATGATTGAGAACAGGGAGGAACCTTTCTGTACTCATTCATATAACTGGTAAAAGATTGCGCTGAAAACCTAGTGCTGTAGACCTAAATAACTTAAAATATAATTAATGATTAAAGCAAATAAAACTGTGGAAATAAACTGGAAATGTAGACTTACTGAAATGCACACACTAAATAGTAAAACAATAGGTCACACAAAACTATATTAGGAAGTGCCCTGCTAGTGGCTTTATGGCAGGTATATATTACAAGACAATATTAAACCTGAAAAATTCATTTTTTCTTGAAAATGTTACGTATTTTCTTTTTAATTTTTTATATGAATTATCTCTGGACTAATTCTTTATTATTACCAGTTTTGGCTAATATATGTTCAGAATTTTAGTATTTGTGTCTCACAGATTTTTCTTGTTAATATATCTGCCTGTTGTTGTACCACATCTCCTCAAATGGCCAGTACTTCAATAAAATTTGATGGAGAGAAGCATCAGAAGGAATCTAGTGTGGCTTAAAGGTTTATTTAAAAAATAAATTTTGGAATATGTTGGTGTAAATATTTATCATCTGTAAGCCCCCAGGACAGCCTATGTAAATACAAAGTCTTTTTCTCATACAACTGACAAAAGAACCCTATGATTCACATAAAGGCTATCCCAGCCATGCCAGACAACACCAGTGAAAAGGAAGTAGCAGAAACAGCTGACACTAAACACTCATTGTTAATTTAACAGCATTTATTACTAAATTACCAGAAATTTATGTGCACATGTAGTTAGTATCTGCATATATATATTTGCACTTCTTTGAATTTTGATTTTTAAGTTTTTTTCATTCTTTCCAGCATTGCCATTCTTTCCTTATTTCTAACATCCAATGTCTTTATCCCATTATTCTACCCTTACTGCTTTCTACTCTTTTTTTCCTTCTTCTATGATTCTTTTTTAATTGTAAGGCCTTCTTCTCTGTCATTTACAGAGCATTTAATATTCTCCTATACCTTTTTTCTATCTTAGAATTATATTGTCACTTAATCACCAGCACCCAAGTACATATTCTCCCATTTATTCTCTCTTTCCTCCTTATCCATCAACACTGCCACTGGCTCATTATTTTTTATGTTTTCTTTATCAATCAATAAGAACAATAGTCCCTGCCATCCTAATATCTCTTCATATATTTCTAGATTATCGTTGGATTTCCCTTAAACTTTTTCCATGTCCTATTTTTTTTTTTTAGTGGAACCCAAAACTAAGTGCAGTACTAAGTCCGAAGCTTGATCAGTTAATTATCAAATCACTTTCTTGTTGTAAATACAGTACTACTTTGCAGTATTCATGAGTTTGTAATGTTGTCAGACACTTCATTCACATTTAGTTAATCATGGGCCTGGCCTCCTTTGTACTGGTAATGTTGATTAAATAGATAACATTTTTCTATGATTTTTCTTAATTATGTGTATTAGTTTGAAAACAAGCCAGTAGGAGATCACAAGTCAGGATTAAAATTTAATAGGAAAATTAAAAATAAGTGCAATAATACAAGGAAAAGCACTGACAAAGTCAGATACAACCTAACACCCTTTTAGGGTTGTGGTAGCAGTCCAAATGAAGTAGTTCAGCTGAAGCAGTGATCCCGTGGAAAGTCTGGTCTCCTCCTGAAGGTCTAGTAGTAGCTCTTGTCCTCTGAGAACCCAGCAGACAGGGCTGACTCGAGCAGTTCCAAGGCCAGGTTATATCCAGGTGGGAATGCTTGGCTCCTCCCTCCTGGGCAGAGCATCTCACAATAGGATGAGATAAGTCCATGGTTCATGCAGTGTGTCCTTGATGGTCTGTTATCAGGGGTGAGTCATAGCAGGAGATAACAGCTAATGGCCCAGAGCTTGTGGTAATAGAATAATAAATACATCTATATTGTAACCTAGGACATTATGTAAAACAATTTAAAATTTACATGAATAGAGATTAAAATCAACCATCCCCTTCCTAGAAGCATCATTTATATACTACAAACTCACTAGGTCAGAAAAACAAGTGCATCTGTAATGTGCATTCTGCACCACAAGAGCCTCAGAAGTGTAGGAATGATGGTGAAATGAAGTTGACCCCAATCTGGCTGCATTCCAGGATATATTTTATTGTGAAGCTCATTGCTTCCCAGCAAAATTTTTAGAAGCCCTGTGAGTTTCAGATTTAACCAAAACTTTGAATGGAAGATTCTTGTGTGGGGAAATGAATCATTCTGACTGACCCAGTCCAGGCAAAATCATCTTTCCTTCTTATGACATTGCTGACAATTCAAAGAGTGGGCAAAATTTTTGCAGGGATTTGTCCTGTTTTTTGTATTGTTTTTAAAGGTTTGTGACACTATTTATAGATGTCTAGGGAAATGTATTTTGCTTTTAACTTTTATCTTCTGGGTTTGGTTTGGTTTTTTTGGTTGGTTGGTTGGTGTTTGGTTTTTGTTTGGTTTTGTTTGTTTTTTTGGGGGGTTGCCTTTTTTTTCTTGTTGTTGGAGGTTTTTTTACCTGTTTGTTTAGGGTTTTTTTGTTGATTTTTTTTGTTTGTTTGTTTGGTTGGTTGGTTAGTTGGTTTACTTTGTTTTCCAATCACACAGTGATATTAAGCAGAATTAGACTCATGACCCAGAACAGACCTCTGTAGTCACCCTTGATACTTCTCCCTAACCTGACACTGAATTAAAAATTGCTGTGGGTTGGCTTTTTATTTTTTCCTCTTTCTTATTTCCTTTTTTTTTCCTTCTTTTTTAATTTTCTGTTCTCGTCAGCATTGTACTTATTCAGCATCGATTACATTTCATCAACATTTCCTCTAGTTTTCTTATGAGAATGTCATGTGGAACTGTATCAAATTTTTTATTAAAATCAAGACATAATATGTCCACAGCATTTCCTTTATCAACTAAGCTTGTTACCCTATCAGTAAAAGAAATGAGGTTAGTTCAGCATGATTTGCTTTTGATGAGTCTGTGTTGCCTAATACTTACAAGTTATTGTCCTCCAGGTGCTTACAAATTATCTACTTTATTAATTGTTCTAGCAATTTATCAGGCATTAAGAATTCACTTATCCGTCTGTAAAGTTTCATCAAACAGCATGGAGATAACTGCCAATTTTGAACATATTGTAAATAGAGATTTATAAAAATGCTTTGTTGCTTAATTCTTTATCTAGATTAAGAGGGTTTACTTTATTTTCAAAGTTTGAGATTATTTTGGACTAAAAGGATATTTTTTTACCAATATGTAATAATGCAGTAAAATAACATCTGTCACAGAAAAAAACACTGAGTCAAATCTTATTGTAATAGCTTGACTGCATCCCACACCATCTGTATGAGACCTGTCTTCATGTCAGCTACTGTGTCATTGTCCTACCCTTTTGCTGAAGTTTTCTGTGACAACTGAGCTATGACCCACAGAAACTGCTATCAGAAATCAGAATGTCCATCAGGGAAATCACTGATGTTTAAGGCCTATAGCAGATATCAGCTTTAGTCTGAGATGAATTTTGCCCTAGAATGCTCTACATCGATTATGAAGGGACCCAAACTAACCTAGTCAGATGTGAACATTTACTTCTGTTCTCCTTCTGAATTTCTAGTCTCTCCACTCAAAAGTTGAATGAACTTTCACATAGGGAGATTTCTCCTGTGCAACTAAGGCATGAGACAGAGTTAGCATTGAAGCTATGCTTTTCCCCTTCACTAGTTCCAGAATACTGGGAACCCAGATGTGTAATGCATGCACCCCTTGTTGGCAGTCAGATGGAATGCTGTGGTTTATATCAGTAGTCAAAAATTCATTATTAAAGGGAATTGGGATTATTTCCTTAATTCCACTGTTATCAACTACTTGATGAGATCTCTAGGTCCTGATTTAAGTAACATTTAATTAGCACAGTTGCAGAGAGATAAAACATTTCTGAATCGAAGTAAATTAAATTGCATCTGTTCAAGCTACCAGTGATTTTGTCCTTGTCTAGGTTTTCCTAGTATAATTAGTCAAAGCTGGTTTTATTCATAAAAATAACGAGAAGTGTTTCTGTGATATTGGTAAAATAGAGTGAGTGATATTTTCACTGCTCCTAATATTTAACAAGATTTGACAAACAAAATCTTGCTCTGTCTTTATCCAAACACCCTCATGTGAAATCTACTGAAAAACAGGTAAGTGTTAAAAACAGAGATATTCAATCTGTTGGCCTACAAAGGCGTTAGGAAGAAATATGAAAAGAGAAGTATGGCACTGTGCACACTAGAAAACCAAGGCATTGATTTAGTGTAGTAAAAAGAGCCTCCACATTTTGGAAGCAGGGCCTGACAAGGCAAAGAAAAATCTAGGGCTTAAGTATGAAATATTCTCAGAAGAGCATATTTGTTTCCATTTTTTCAGACAAGGCAAAGACACACTTTTTTCCCCTCTTTTTCCTTTTTCTCCTGCCCTAGAACAAGCAGAGAAGAGCAATGAAAAAAGACCCACCTCTGTTAGACTTTAAGGCATCCCAGAGTGTTTCCTCCTGAACCTTTGTCTCCAAAACCAAGACACTTGCACAGCACCATTCCCAAGAGTCACACCATGTGCCTGAGAGCATCGTCCAAACAGTACTGGAACTCTGTCAGGTTGGTGCTGTGACCACTTCCCTGGGGAGCCTGTTCCAGTGCCCAAAAACCCTTTGGGTGAAGAATCATTTCCTGATATCCAACTTAAACCTCCCCTACATAGCTTCAGGGCATTCCTTCAGGTCCTGTCACTGTCACCACAGAGAAGAGATGGTTGGTGATTGCCCAGTCCCCTAATTTGTTGAGGTCTCTCTGCAGGGCCTCCCTGTCTTCAAAGGACTCAGCAGCTCTCCGAGTTCAGCATAATCTGTGAACTTGCTTAGCATCCCTTCCAGTCCTGTGTCCAGGTCATTTATGAAGCCATTGAAAAGCACAGGGCCTAAGATGGAACCCTACAAAACCCCACTTAGCCCAGAGGATTGGACAGCAAACTAAAAAACAAAGGAAAAGACACAAGTTCCCTGTGTTTTATCAGGCAAATTAAAATACATGGTATCCTTTTGTTTTCAAGTTACAGCTCAATGCAACAACCTCTGGCCTATGCAGTCCTATTTTGTCCTGTGGTACAATTTGAATTTATAATTATTGTTAAAAAAATGGGATCTTTGGATGTATTGTGTGTGTATACACACACAAACATATATATATTACACATGCATAGATTAGAGGTATATGTACTTATATTTGTACACACATGCAAAATGTAAGCATGTCAACTACTCATCTAGATTTATATAAAAAAAATCCTGTAAATTTTCTTTTTGCCTATAAAAGAGGTTTAGGATGTTCTTGTGTTGGCAGCCAGTTTCAGCTCGCTCTGTCTTTTGCAGCTTACCCAGGATGTGTTCCATGAACTTCTCACATAGCTCTGAGGCAGCTACATCCCTGTTTTTGCTGACAAATGATTTGTAAGTTTCCTTTTTTCATATAATTTTTAGGATTGAAGGACCATTTGGGATTATTAGATCCATCAGTGAGAAAAGATAGAAAAATACAAGCAACAAAAAGAAGGGTTTGAATGTAAACATAGCATGAAAATTTCACCTCGATAATTTTCATGCTAAGAGGTGAAAGAAAATTCTTCCCATGCTCATGTTCCACCTTGTTTTACCTTCTCCCTTTTGATTTGCTCCTGAGGGCAAAAGAGAGGGAGGAAAGGATCATGACAGCTCTGTGTACATTCCAAATCTATCTGCTTTTGACATCCATCAAACACCAGACAAGGATCCAGACACAAAAGTGTCATAAAGTTACCTTTACTTTCATCAGTCTCTTTACCAACACAAGCTCTATCCAAGAGCTGAGTTTGGCTTGAGGAATAGCTTTTTCTCTTTTATTTTTACTCCTGTATCCAGCTTGTATTTGTTAGATTTCCTCTCCTTCCACTGATAAGCATTGATACTGTCATTTACTTATCAAGACAAAAGGATTTGTAATCTGTTCCTTTAGAGACCTGATTATTCTCTCTTATACAACACAGCTCGTAGCTTCCATTGCCACAGAGTATGAAATGCTAACTAGTGAAAATTAAGGCACTGGCAGAGAGCATCTATGACAATTAGCATTGCAGCTCTCCAAAGATGGAATGACTGAAAATTTGGCAAGACTGCTTCCTCAAAAAAAAAAAGAAAGAGAATGCATTATAGCAAGAAACAAATTAAGGAACAAGAAATAAATGTGAAAAAATGAAAAATAATATTAATCTAATATGCAGGAACTAAGAATGATTTAAATTTTATCTAGACTCAGCAACATTTCACTCCTTATTAGCTACTTGTGGTCTACCATAAGAGTTGTGATCTTTTTTTCAGTCTGATGAGCAGTCTCATATCCTCAGCCAATTTACAGCTTCTTCTCATGTTGAGAGACGTCTAGATACTTAAAGTCAGCAATGCATAAAATTTGCCTATAGATGTCAATGCATCGTAAATCCTTTAATGCATACATTTCTCTGTAACCATTTTGAGGCTATAAAAAAGAAGACATATTAGCATATCTCTTAGCAGAGAAAAAAAAGTGCTGGGATGAAGAGTTGTTTGCTGCTGGATACAAAGGAAACAAAACACTGTTTTGTTTTGGTTCTAGAAACATTACAATACTCTGGAATGGAGAGAAAAGTGAACACATTTTATTCAGATGGAAGTTCATTTGCTTCCATGTGTTTTAATGCTTGTACAGTAAATTGTATAAACTTGAACTACTGCAATGTCAGTCTCTAAAAGAGAAAGTTTAATCTGACAAAATAGAGATGTATTCAGTGGAATCACCTCCTGAAGCCTTTTCAATCTATGTAGAGAACTGGAATGGTTTCGTGAACTAATAGAATCATAGAACAAGCCAAGCTGGAAAGGACCCTGCAAGATCACCTGGTCCAATCTTTGAGATATATCTTCTTTCATCTTACACCACATGACTTAAGTAAGTCAGATGAATTATATCTTGAAAAGGCCTCTTGTTCTCCACTCCACTACTGGATGCCAGTATAACTGGTATCTACACCCCCTGAGACCATGATAGCTTTAATAGTATTGAAAAAAGATTTTAACTGTGGAAATTAATATTCTATTTCAATTACCATAAATATCCATAATTAATGCCTCTTCCAACTTTACTGAAAAGTCAATTTGTTATCTTTCAACTTTTTTAATGTTTATGAAAAAACTTTTTTGAGGCAACAGTGGGTATCTGTGCTAGAAGTTCTCAAAACGGGAAGTCCCCATGGCAATTTTTCAAGCATTAAAACTTCATTTTCCCTGTGAAAAACCTATTTGAGTATTTTTAATGTTATAATAAGTTCTCCCAACAGAAAATGAAGCTTTTAAGCCATGCTAAAACATTAATTGGAGCTTTCTACTCTATGGAATCCAAAATTTAGATGAAGGAATTTGATTCTCCATGGCCTCATATGTTAAACCTTACAGTTCCAGTGGAGTACCTTTATACATTTCAGGTAGTGCAATTATGTTCCAGGTATTCTTTAAGACCACTTCTCACTGCCAAAAAGAAAAAAACAAAATGGGTTTACGTCTCTCAGACCCAAGATTTTTTCTTATTATTGCTTAGGTCAGTACAAAATATTACAGAAGGCAAATATACATTTTCATAGCATCTTTGAATTTCTTTGAAAAACTGCAAAAGATATAGAGTGGAAAACAATGTCTTAAGACCATACATTTGAATCTGGCTTCATTTATATCTCAGATCTCAGCAAAAATATTCTTTCTTTGCATAAGTGTAACTGAGAGGAAATTCATATATTTTAATACAAACTAGAAAATCACCAGATCTGTGAAGGTGTTGCCTACTGCAGATGCACTGACAGCCTTCCAATTACAACAAATTAGCTAAAGAATTGTGCTAGGAAGATGAAAAAGATTATTTCATTAGTCATCCCATTCTCACTGCTGCCCTACTCTAGAATCTGTGTAGGAGGGAAACGTTTTCAACTGAGTGTGTCAGTTTTCTACTTGTGCTTAGTTATCTGGTGGTCCTAGAGGTGCTTCTAGGAAAACTAAGACAAGTGGCTGGGAAGACCAGTTCTGTGCATTCTCTCCAGGAATAAAATATATTTGTAAAGTGAGTATATCACCCAGAAATCACAGAAGTTTTAAAACTCCTGACATATAATGATGTTCAGCAAGGCTGTGAACAGCGGTACTCCGATGTGTATACATACACTTTATGTTGTGTGTCCTCCCCTGAATCCAAGACCTAATCAGCTACAATGCCTGATATTGAGGCATCCTCAGTCTCTGTTTTGACACTTGCCCACTGTGTCTATTAATAAAGCAAAATTAGGTATTGAAGGAATGTTATATATCATGTGCTATGTCCCTAGGAGATATGCCTTCAGCTGCAGTGCCTCAAACGGTCTTCATGCATTAATACTGAGACTGCAAGGGATTTACAGCCCTTGGTTTAAGAACCCAAGTGTTCACCATGGTGCTTTACATCACCAGTAACAAGCGTGATTCAATTCACAAACCTAACAGAATGTTGGAAAAAACTTGTGCTTCTTTGGATGTGGATTCCCTGTTTATTCTGAATTATTTATGCAGCTAGGACTACTATAACCAGTTAGGTTTTTTAGGTAGAGGTCAGAAGAGTTAAGCTTAGCATCTAGTTAAATCATTACTTGTCTGCTGCACCATCTAGGTTTTGACACACAGAGTAAAAGACTGATGTTGCCTGCAAAATTACATTTATTACACTACCCATCCAGAATGACAAGTTAGCATCATTACAGGGGAAAAGAAAACCAGCAAGACTATTGGCTGACACTAGGGCAAATAGTGCAATTCTTCTGAACACTGTCCTTCTAATTACTTCATCTTTCTGACCCAAAGATGTGAAGCTCCTTGTGAAGACTGAGAAAAACCAGTAGTGGATAAGCAACTGATCAGTAAAACAAAATTAATCCCTTAAAAATTAAAGGGCCTTTGTGTTGCTTTTCATATTAGAAAGCTTTGCAAACTACTTAGATGTCAGTTCTCTCACTATACTGAACAAGAGAATTCACATAGATTTTGGAAAGCATAATTTTATCTCAGGTCCTTTTTTAAAGAATAGAAGAATCTTTTGTTTTTCATGTCTGTTGTTTCCCAGTGGGATAAGAATTTCTTATGGAAAGTTTTGAAATTTACTTCTTTCCATAGACTGGTGATGAATATACGTATCTATATGCCTAATGGCTAACTGTACAAGAATGCATTTGATTCTCCAGTCCTTTGCATAAAATTGTATGAATAAAATTTGTTGAAATAAACACCATTGTGACAACATAAAACCGATATGGTAGACAATCATAATCTTACTCTACTAAAAAACTGTAACATGTTACAAATATGATTTATGAGCTTTTTCTACTTAGTCTTTTACTGCTTCAAGTGGCAAAAGAGAGTGAAGGTCAAAGCAGAATGAGGACATGGTCTAATGAGCAGCTGTCCAGTGTTCATCTATTTCTTGCTGACCTAAAACGGGAAAGAATTTTTAGGCTGTTTCAAGGATCTTTCTTGTTTGGAATAATGCCATGAAGGAACATCTAAATCCTCCTATTCGTAAGTTGAGTCATTTCAGATATCTGTGCACTGAATCAATCTTTCTGATCCAGATTGCTAAGTCTTTCCACTAACCAACCTTTCTTTTTGTTGGACCTTATGTCAGCTTCTCTCTCACACCTGCTGCCAGATCAATCTCAAACCACGCCAACTTCAGCAGAATGCCTATAGATTTCTTTTAGCGGAGTTAAAGAGTTAAATGAGTTAATTATCTCTTTCAAGGCCTGTAAATCTTTTTCTCTTTTCCTGCAACACTGTAAAGTATTAGCTAAGTAAGATAGCAAATGTTGTGGTTCTATTTTTAATTTTTTTTATGATGTTGCATCAGACCTCTAGCTCTAGATGAGTAACCAAATTACCTCACAGTAATGACCCATTCATTTGGTCACAGCCTTTGCCACTTGCCATGGTTATTGCTCAGGATGTCACATTTCAAATGTCTGTTCAGACTCCTCAGTTCAGGGATCACTTCTATTAATTCATTATGGTACTTTCCAGATAAAAAGTAAGGAATTCTTCCAAACAAAAAGCTGTGGCAGCACAAGTGTATTGATAGATAATCTGTTGATAGAATTTCTGTGAGATCTCAAAATCCTTTATAGGATAGATACATGAATATTCATTAAGGGTAATCTTCTCACACTTCACTTTGACATTTCCTTGCCTGTAAAATAGTCATCTCACCCAAGTGGGATGACTCAGTGTGTCATGGTTTTAGAGACAATTTGTCTTTTCATATAAACACTCAAAGGAATTAAATGGACTGTCTGGATAAATTGTCTGGGCCTGAAAAAAGGCTTCCCCGTCCACCAGTTTCTAGGACAGAGGCAGAAATCATAATATTCTCTTGAAAAATCTTACCCTTTATATTTAACATTTTTCAGTTTTAAAATACCTATTCTGTAAATGAGATACCAAAGTAAGGGATCAGTGTAAAAATTATGATGATGCATCACACAGAGGGATGACAAGAAATGAAAAGTATGAACACTTTATTGTACTCTGAATCAGCTAGGTGCAGCCAATGTACTGGCATGTATTATCAAAGGCTAGTGGTGGCATTGTCATCATGATCATTATTATAGTCTTAGGTATTTAATCACTTGTATAAAGGTGAGAATATATTTATAACTGTTTCGTTGTGTATAGGTAAATAATGACCTAGTGTATTTGTTCAGGAAATATAAAAACAAATGTGTTTGGATCCAGCTCTCAAAACAGCATCGTTAAGGCGCCGTTTAGTGACTTCACTGTTAGATGTAGCATGCAATTAATATTAAAAAAAGAAAAAACAAAACCAAGAAAAAAAAACCTAAAACAAACCTAAAACAACTCACACAAAGATTCCCCTTTGCCAAGTAAGACCGGAACTGTAACAGATGGAGTAAAATGGGTAGAGACTTCTACATAACCTCTTAGATACATTACCAAAACATGAAGACTTCAAAATGGGCTACAGAAGCTCTGATACAGCTTGCTACGGCTTTTGTTATGTTCTGGACTCTTTCAACACCTAACCACAGAGAGGAATAGGATTACTTCTTCCCTGTAGCTAACAGTTTTAAGAATGCATTGCAGGAAGAGGGAATGCCAGAGTTCAGCAATCACCAATTGCAGAGAATAAGAAAACAATAAAATCACTGAAGTGGGAGACAAATGAAGAACATAGTAGTAGTGACTTCTTCATTAGAAAAGCTTGACAGAAGCACTAAGATTTAAAGAGTGTTGCTGTATTGTACACTGTTCAGTGAATTAAAAAGACACTGTGCAGCAGGAAATCTATGAGATAGATTATGAGACATTATAAAAACCTGGAGGAAGCAGTCCTAAAGGGCAAATCACCCTCAGCTGAGGTTGCAATGACACCAGTTTGGGCAGGAGTGTTGATCTGTTGGAGGGTAGGAAGACTCCACACAAGGGTCTTGACAGGCTGGATGAATGGACCAAGGCCAATTCTATGAAGTACAGCAAGACCAAGTGCTGAGTCTCACTCTTGGGTCACAGCAACCCCAGGCAGCACTACAGGCTGGGGGCAGAGTGGCTGGAAAGATGCTCAGTGGAAAAGGACCTGGGGGTGCTGGTCAACAGCACCTGAACATGATCCATTGTGTGCCCAGGTGGCCAAGAAGGCCAGTGGCATTCTGGCATGTATCAGCAATAGTGTGGCCAGCAGGACCAGGGCACCAATTCTTGCCCTGTACTCAGCGCTGGTGAAGTCACACTTCAAGTCCTGTGATCAGCTCTGGGCCTCTCACATCAAAGAAGACATTGAAGTGTTAGATCATGTCCAGAAAGATCAACAAAGCTGGTGAAGGGTCTCAAGCACAAGTCTAATGAGGAGCAGCTGAGGGAGCTGGGGTTGTTTAGACTGGAGAAGAGGACGCTCTGGCTCAGAGATTATCTGTTGCGGAGCAGAAAGGCAAAGTGAGAGCCTTGTTGCCCTTGTAAAATCCTTGCTCAGTTCTGTTACTTTGGCTTGCTAGAAAAGCATTCTGGGGATGACTCAGCTAAACTAGAGGTGAAAAACAACTTACATTATAGTAAAACAATGATTAGAACCAATAAGTACTCACACCGTGGGGCTGGTGATTGGTTACACCTGATGCCTGTTCCTATTGTGGTCTATGGTGGTTGGTTAAGCACATTTGTTGTGCTTCACAAGTATGTAAAGTCATAAGGAACCAACACTTTAGGAACCCTGGATTTTTGCAATAAAGTGTTTTCGCCATACCGTAGTGGAGAGCATGTGTTTAACGCTGCACTTATAGCTCTTTATGAATACCTGAAAGAATGACGTAGCAGGCTGGGTATTGGTCTCTTCTCCCAAAACAAAGGCTAGGATAGGACGACATGGCCTCAAGCTGTACCAGGGAAGATTTAGATTGGATATTAGGAAAAATTTCTTCACAGGAACAGTTGTTAAGTATTGAAACAAGCAACCCAAGGAAAGAGTGGAGCCACCATCCCTGGAGGTATTTAAAAGATATGTAGATGTGGCACTTTGAGAAATGTTTTAGTGGTTGACCTGGCAGTGTTAGATTTATGGTTGGACTCAATGCTCTTCAAGGTCCTTTCCAATATAAATGATTCCACATTTCTATGACTTACTTTTTAAACAAGAAATACATTGACTTCTCACATTTTAGGGAAATTTAGGTAATAACACAGGGCAACATATCGCTATTCCAGTGGTTTCTAGTACATAATAACTTACAATAATTTAGTTTAGTTGTCAAACTAAGAATAGATTTTATTTTTTCACAAAACAATAGAGAACCTAAAGTGTATGAAGAAAAAGTCCCATTTAAAAATCACAGTTGCATTTAAAGTAGAGCAGCAATTCTATAGCATAATAGAGCTATTGTATAATGCACTGTGCGCAAGATCAATTCCTACAAGAACATGTAGCCATAGCAGCCAAAGTTTGCCTTAAGATACCCACCTGCTCTTCTCAGTGAATTAAGTGTGAAAAATAATGTGCATTTTTGAAGACTGTCATGACTCAAATAAATAAGTCTTTACAATTTATTTTTGATGATGAGTCAATATGCACTGAAAATTTTATATAGGTCTATGAATAAATAGTATTGAAGTCTTTCAGGTTACCTATTGTTAGTTTTGAAAAGTCTTCAAAGCTATTCCTAAATCTGATAAATGAAGAGAGAAATACTGATGGCCAGCAAAAGATCAGGGAAATTACATTAAGACTAAAATGTCTGTAAATACTGATTTTTGCATTATGATGACAAACAAAATCCTATCTATTTGTGCAGTCATGTCATTCCTTTTCCTTCTTTTTTTCCTCTTTACTAAAATACTCCAAAAGGAATTATGAGAAGAACCTTCGAGTTGCATTCTAATTTTCCCTGGTTTAAATGAGTAGTAGAAACNTTTTTTTTTCCAATAAAGGAAACCTTTTACCACACCAATATAAGCAAAGCTGTTATTTAGAGTCAGACAAGACATTTAACAAAACAAAGATAATGACAAGATTTTATTTGGTCTGATTAAAATTAAATTTAAAAAAAAATTGATACCTTTTACTTCTTCTGGTATTAAAGCCTCTGTATTTTGCATATTGATTAAATCTCCTTATTTTTTTTCATTTATCACCATTGAGATTTTTTTCCCTTCCCTTTGCTCTGCTTGTTGCTATTACTACTCAGTATTCCCTATAAACCTCATACTTTGCTCCATCTTTTCTCAAGGTAAGACAATTTTATGACATTACACTCTACTAAAATACATGCACTTACTGCTGTGACATTGTATGATTGGCTGATGGTTGGTTCTTTTGGCACTTTTATATGTTTCTGATAACTTCTGTAAGTGGCTCAGTTTGATGTCTTCTGGTCATCATTCATTTTTTTCTGTTAAGTATGGCATAATATTTTGTATGTTGACTGCTATAGATTTGATCCAATAATATTTTTTCTTTCTTACCTGTTGCCTACATTTCCTTGCATTGCCCTCTCAGTGGTGTTACTGCACATCATTAATCCTTATTCATCTTCCTTCAATCTAATATTGTTGCTCAGCACCACAGCTAAGGTTATAGTGAAATTAATCCAGAATTTAATTACATTCAAACTATTTCTGTGAAAGCAGTGACAAATAAGGTTGTTGAATGGCTGGAAGTGTTCTGTAGTTAAGTGGTTTTGGATCTACAGAAGTCCTGCTGGAGCTGCCTTCTTCATTGGAAGTTTCTCAGTCCTGAAATGTACTTCTGCTTTTCAGATTAATTCCTTCAAAGGTTTATAAGAAAATATTATTTTGCAGGTTTTTTTCCACCTACTTGCCTACTCTTAATAAGTTCAAGAAAATCTGGTGGCGGATAACATATTCTGAAAGGTAATATTTTCCCTATAAATACCTTAAAGATGCACTTCCAGTACAGAGTAGAGCTATCCACTGAGGGACAGACTACACCATGAATTTTATACCAAACTTACTTGAACTATCCAATTAACATATATACATCAGCATGGAAGGAAGATAAGAAAACTACTTTAGACACTGCTCCTGGAATATTTGGATAACACATAGACTGAGAAAAGAATACCCTGAAACATGGGTAATATACTAAATTATTGTACTGTTGACTGCAGGGTTACAGAGTAGGAAAGGAGAACCAAAACAAATAGTGATGAATAAGTAGAAATTAGTGGGATTTAGTCTATTACATAGAGAAAGTGTGGGGGGAATAGGATTGAAAAACAGATTTAGTCAATTCAGTGTCTCATTGAACTAATGTCACTGGTCACTGTGTCTGCCTTGGGTTCCTATAGTATTTGAATACAGAGTAGCATTATTATTTACTGTTCAAAAAGGAAACATTGTGTTTTCTACATTTCTGGTCCCGAATTTCATGTTACCAGTCTTTGTGTTTGTCTTCATTAGTGGTCTTGTGCTGCTCTTTTAGCTCCTTGGTTTAGATGTCCTTGCTATCTGTATATTTTATTTAATATTAGATTGTTCAGAGAAACAGATATATCCTGTTACAATGGTCTCAGACATCCCACCATTGTTTTTTTCTTCAGAATATAGCTAAGTTCTAGAATTCTAAATCAGAAATTTGAGTACCTAATTCTGGTTTACTTCTTTATTTGAATTTAAAAAAAAAACCCAAAAAACAAAACCAAAACCAAATCAAACGGAACAAACCCCCACAATTAACAAATCCACAAAAATAACTGAATTTCAAAGAGAGGAAAAAATATCTTTCAAATCCTTTATCATCTCTTTGAATGTTTCAGAGCTTTAGTCTCACTCATTTCTTCTCATCCTCATCTCTTCCCATTGACAGTTTTATGAAGAGATTAAATCCTTGCATTCACTGCTTCCAGGCATGGGTATGGTTTCTTGTCTGGAAAGTCAACAATTTTATTAGAATGAGTCCCTTGGTCTTGTTTTGTTGACTGGTTTTTTACATATTCTGGGTCAGGGAGGACCTCACCACTTTGGCTACTGTCTCCAGGCTTCATCTACCAACTGCTGTGTACAAAATGAAAAGCACCCATGCTTGTAAAAATAAATGTTCCCTTCTTAAGATATGGTGTGTACTGCATTCAGCTATGACAGTCTAGACAATTCCACGAGCAGTTTTAGAGTTCCCATGAGCTGGAGACAAAGATATTTAAGTGTCAGTGTACAAACAGTTCAATCCAAGAGCCTTTATGAAATCTAATTGTCCTAATAAATTGAGACAGACATTTCTCTGTCAATGATCAAGTTCTGATTTTTGCAGCCCTTTTCAAAAATTACGCTCTGTGCTTGCTGAGAAATAAGTTTATAAATTCTTCTAGAGACAAGCAATCTCTTGCCATTTAAAAAAAAAATATTTCTGACCATCTGTTTCACTGTGGGATTTTTTTTGTTCTTTTGTTTCTCTTATAATTGAAGATTATTTTTTTTCTTACAGTGTCTTTCATTTTCCTTCCAGGCTCTAAGCTTGAGATCAGAAATTTTTAAGTTAATCAGTGGAACATGTACATCCACTGCGGATAACCCTGCATCAGGATGTGTTCCAGTNAAAAGAAATTCAGGAAAATGGCTGTGTGCTCTTGAACTGAAAAAAAAAACAATGTAACACTTTAGTTCAACAACTGATATATGCATTGTATGGATGAATTTGAATTCTCATTGCTCAACTCTACTTTGTAGTTCAGAAACTTCTTTGAAAAAAAAATAGAACTAAAAGCAAAAAAAAAAGAAAGCCAAGTTAAAACATTAAACTGAAAAAAAAAAACTTCTTTTTCTTTTTGAACAAGTCAAGGTTATAAGAGTTGTGTTTGTGGAGACAAACAGCATAATATCCTTTCAGTAAAGAAGGTTAAGGGATGTGAAGTAAAAAAGACAAAAACTTAAAATTACAATAACATAGAAAATCACAAACTTTCATTGCCAAGAGATCTTTTTTATTTTCTGCAATAAACACAGAACAGTTTCCAAAATTATCTATTTTTAAATCTCCATTTTTTTTTGCTCCAAACTGGTGTAAGGATTCTAAAAAGTAGGATGTCTTTTAAGTTTCACCTACAGTGTGAGCAGTTTCATCTTTTCTATTCTGCAGTAAGAAAACAGGATAATTACCTTTCTTTACTCTGTAATTCTTTGCCATAATTAAGAACCATTCTATTAACCCACTTTTGGAGAGGTCAGCTGTTCCTCAAAATGAAATGTAAGAAAAATGAAATTGACATATGGGTAATAGGTATACAATGAGTAATACATATTTTTGTGTCTTCCCTTGAAGCTTTGTGATAAAAGGTTTCTAAGGATTAGTGTTGGATTAGCCATGCTGAAAGTTAGAACATTTTTCAGTTTAAAAATCCAAATAGCCATACAAAGAATAGATTATCTTCCCTCAGTCTAGACGGGCCAGTCTGGTTGATAATGGTTTTCTTTAGAAGTCTAAGCATGTTCCATGAAGAAAATAGCCACTGTGATGCAATATATTAAAAGAAAAAAATCAATAGAAGCATTTAAACATGAAGATGTTTCTACATTTTGTCCCAAAAATACCGAAGAAAATATCAGTAATTCAGTGTCAGGGAAGTCAATAGTTTAAAAACTATCTATTTAAGGAAAAAAAGGAACCAAAACCATGAGAAATTGCAAGTAATCAAACAGAAGTGTTCATTCCTTATTCTTTAAAACTAAATCAGGATATCACTGAAGTTACGAAGATTCCCATTGGCTTCAAGGGGATAGGAAAAATCCTTTCTCAGTTCAAATATATGCTTCAGAAAGATGACAAGTTTCACAGGATCAACAGCTAGAAGCTCACTGTCATATTCCTATCCCAAGTTAAACTGCAGAGCTAACCAAAAATCCTTGTCACACCCCAATTTGCCACATTCTTATCACCAGTGAGCATGAGTGCTCTACAATGACTACTCTCCTGACTCTTCTCTTTGGAAGGGAAATGCTCTTTCTCATTTTACATGTACAGATTTAAGCCTCACACATATAAAAGAGATTGCCCTGTAGCAATATGAAAGGCAGTCCTTGGCATCCTAGCTGTAAGGTCTTTGTTGCAATAGTCCTTCATTCCACTGTATGTAACAGGCCAGGATGAAAGCTCTAGCAGCCAGAGGCAACAGAAAAATTGGTAAAAATAAAAAGGCCTTAATTTTTGTATTATGTTAATTAATAGAGTAAGCTTTGCCATTCAAATGGGACTAAAGACTACACAAAGTTTTTGGTGACTGTGTTTTTTCTAGTTTGAATAGAACTCAATGCCAATTACTATCAAAAACCCTGTGCAAAACTAACTCTGACAGTCATAATGATCTTTGAAAAACAGTTTATGCACACAACAGCTTCCAAAAGTTATGAAAATTTACATTATTACTACTCTTCCAGTAATGCCCTGGAGGACTAGAAAGAACCACATTTTATCTGGTGTTTTACAAGAAACCTGTCTGATTTATATAGGAAATAGAGAAAACCTCTCAAATAGGCCTGTGTTGTAAAAAACACTTTTCCCTCAACATTGAAAATCGTTTTTGTGACAACAGTGTCTACGGCTTTGAAAAGAGACTGGTGTATGGAGAAAATAAACCAAAATAACAATAATTGTATTTAAGAAATAATGTAAAATATCCATTGTCTTTCCTTTGAGCAAAGAGATTTAGTGAGATACCCAGTTAAAAATAAGCAATCAGGATTGAGGACTGATTCAATGCGTCTGTTTTAGGAACTTAATCCGGAGGCTATAACTGTTCTGCAAAATACATGACTAGCTATCTAGTTTGGGTATATGGCCAGGTCTTTGACATGATTTTAAGATGCAGCCAGATCACATTCTGTGCTTCTGTTTCCAGGAAAAGGAAACTGTGTGGACTGAAAGAGAGAAGGCAGCTGCACAATTCTCTGAACCGTTACTGCAGGATACACACTGCAGTACCTCTACAAAATGTAGTCAGGAGTTAACTCCTCTGGTGCAATGGGAATATTAAGTCATCCTTTAGACATAAAGATTTTCAGTTCATCTGATTCATAATTTTGATTTATGACTTATGCCAAAAAATGGTCAAAAGCCAACATCTTTCTTTTCTTTCAGTGAGAGAACATAACCCAAACTGCCAGTTATTCCCAGGGAGATTTGAAAAATAGGCTGCTAGATGAAGAAGGAAAATTGAGATAATTTTGTTTAGGTACCTCACATAATAAAAATATGAATATTTATAGTGAACTGAGGAAGTCATATTATTTCAGTCATGGTTTAAATAAGAAAAATCTTCCCAGCAAAATTCATCCTGAATTTAAAAAAAAAAATCCTTGAGCAAAAAATGTTTTCCTTTATAAAACTCAAATTCAATAGTACTTTCTCTTTAGAATGAAAAAAGCTTTTACTATATTTATTCCTTATTGCATATATATTCAACTTTCTTTCTGTAGTTTTTTACTGTAAAATTTGCCTTACCTTTTGCACATGTTTTCTAGTCTTTGTTCATTGTTTCACACAGATATTGGCACTGTCTCAGATGTCAAGGGAAAGAAACAAACAAAATAAATTTTTAAAAAATTAAACAAAATAAAAGTACACAAATGAAAATGCAAGACCAGCAAACACACAAAATTGTAGCTTTCTGACTTTGTAACTTAAAAGCCGTGAAAAAGAAATGGCTGAAAGAATTATAATAAGGCTGGAAATGAAAAAGAGAAAAGATGTGGGAGTAGAATCTTGAAATGAGACAAAAGAAAGAAAAAGAAGGCCAAACAAGAAAAGTAAATTATCACAATGAAAACTAAAAGCCTTCCTTCATCTGTCTTAAAAATAGATGCCAATGTTTTGCAGATTAACTTTGGGTTTGTAATTACGGACTCGTGGAGAAATGAATGTTGGTGAACTAAACTGCTCACTTAGGGAGTGTAGCTAAATCCATGCAATAGCTGAAACAGCTGTTGCCCATTATGCTTTGCTTTTTGATGATAAGTGGTAAGAAAGGTTGGGAAAAGGTGACCATTCAGCACTTTTTATTATGAGGTAATGGCTCCAATGATGTTAGCAAAATAATTAAAACCACCATCAGTGCTATTCTCTGTGATGACACTTAATGGTGTTTCCATTTCTCCCTGCTCTCTTAAAATGTATTCACATATGGAGTAATATTGGAGGTTAGGGTGAAAACGGAACAAATCACAATTAAAGAAGATTTTGTACATTACATACACAGCCCTAGTCTAAACTGGGTAATTCAGTGTTCCTACACTACATATTTAAATCAAAATTGTTACTCTTGTTCTCATAACAGGAAAAGTAAACCTTATTCTCTGTTACATCTTTGACTGACAGTCTTTTTCCATATGTTTTTCACAAAAGAGACATGAATTTTCACATCAATGTCTCCAACATTGCTTGTCTTCTTAGTCATCCCATATGCAAGGAAAACCTAGCATGTTATTCTAATAACAAATATCCTAATATTTTTTGCAGGCTTACCCATGGCAGCTAAACTTCCACCCAGACGTTCACTGACTCGCTCACCCCACAAGTAGGACAAAGTGAAAATATATGAAGAAGAATGCGAAAGCTTGGGGCTTAAGATGAAGGTAGGGAGATTGTTTAGCAATTACTGTCTCAGGAAAAAAAAATACCTTTCCCTGGAAAAGGTTAATTTAATTTACTACCAAACACAATAAATACTTGGACAGTATTGGGGAGCAATAAGGCAAACATCAAAGTATCACAATTCTTTCCATTTTCCCAAGTTCTTTGTTCCTGCACCCCTGACTCCTCTAGCTCTTCCTTCCTGAGCAATGCAGGGGGATACAGAATGGGAGTTACAGTCAATCCATAGCAGTTTATGTCTGCCACTTTTTCCTCCCTACACTTTTCCTCTCTTCCAGCATGGGTCCATCAGGAAAATCTGCTACAATGTGCACTCTCCATGGGCTGCAGGGATTATCTTTCCCTCCATGGAGCACCTCCACCTGCTCTTCTTTCTCTCACATTGTTGATCCTTCCACTGCTTTTGGGTCTTTCCCGTCACCCCATCACCCCACCACCCCCACCTCATGTCCAAGGCATTTTTTGCCTTTTCTTGAATACACCACCACCTTGGATGTTGGTCTCAAGGTTCAGCTGTATCCCCTGACTGGCTCTTTGGAGGCAGATGGAAACAGCCACGTCCATCACAACCTCTTCTCACAAAGGCCATCCCTGCACATCCCCAGCTGACAGCATGTTGCCACCAGCACCCAGTGAAAACTTGTACTAGGCCCCATCAGATGTTTGTAGTAGAAGTAACCTTAAAAGGGAAGCCCTTCATATAAAGAGTTGATTTCCTTAGGGGTTTTAGTACCACAGACATTGATAAAATGAAGAACAGCACAGAGCTTTATCCAGAATCAGCAGTTAGCCTGGGTTCAACAAACAGTCAGTTATTTGTATTAAATCAACTGAATTAAATAAGTTCAGGATTTTTTTTTTTCACACAACCAACTGAAGGGGCCCATTCAATTTATAAGCTTTAATAATCTATAAAAAGATAACCTTACAAAGCCCAGGTGCATGACCCAGGACACCCCATCAGCTGGATCATTGCTGGAACCAGAATAGATAATTTTTATTTCTTCCTTACTTTCTTCCTCTCTCCCTCTCTCTAATTTAACTTTCTTTTCACTTTCACCCTGCCCCTTATTAAAAAACCGTAAACTTGTGCTTATATTAGAAGATAAGGTGCTAATTTATACAAATTTCCATGTCAAATGGAAAACTGTAAGTTTTTGCAGACTCTCTGGCTTCTGTAATTTCTTTTTGACCATGAGAATCTGCACATCTGAGTGTTCCCTTCCATTTCAGACTGGGAATCCACTCTTTTATTCAAGATTTTGGACTGGTAAATCAATTTATTGATTTTAATGAATAGTTAAAATGTTTCTACTTGCTTAGGAAGATGGAAGAGAGAAGAACAAAGCATATTTTCATTCAGTAATCAATTCTTAAAAATCTTTTAATACTGAAATTGTGGTTTGTTTTATCTCTTTTCTCTGACAGGTGGTTAACATAAATGGCCCTTTTGTGTAATGAGTGGAGCCTAACTCTAGGACAAAGGGAAAAAAAAACGAACACAAAAAACCCTCACCACAATAAACAGTGCTCACTAAATAAACAAATCCAGAAATATACAGTAAGAAATAAGAAAATTACTTAAACTTGTGTTCATATTACATATGTATACAATGCATAAATATTGTCAAAATTGTTGGGTAGAAATACAGCTTGTGTGCATTGGCAAAAATGAAGATTTTTGACTTACTGAATACCTAGTGTCCTGGCTCCCTTAACGGAAATTTAGATGACCCAAAAAAAATCAGTAAGGGGAAGACAGAATATGTATGTCTCAGAAGTGATCAACTTTTTCTCACTAGCATATGTTTACTGGTTTACCAGTTAGAAGCAAAGATCTTTAGGTAATCAACATGAAGAGGGAGGCAAATAATTGAGGTATCCTGGATCTCCCTCTTCAGGTTCTCAAAGGCTTCTATGGCTGTTGAGCCTACAGGGAGTACAAACAGTTCTTTCACACCTACAGGATTGTATTCTTCCTTCTGATAATGTCAATGTCGTAAGCCTCAGGTGTAAGGGAAGTGATTCTGGAAATCAATAGATTAAACTCCAGCCAGCACTGCAATGCAAACACAAATCTTAACTCACTTGTCGCATTAAAATATGTGTATGATAAATCAATAAATATAAATATGCTTAGTGAGAAATAGTTGTTCTAAACTAATTTTACAACTTTTAACAGTATTAGATTGTTTATTCCCCGTAGAGAAGGAATTCTATTACCTTGCTGAACCCTGAAGAAGATAGGTAGAGTTTTTAAGTAAACAATTTAGATGGGAAATAGTTATTTTTCATATATTAAATTTATAGCTTAAAAATGTTTGAAGCAATGAAGAAACTAGTTTTCACTAAACAAAAAAGAAAAAAATGTTACAATGAAAAAATAGACTATGAGAGTTTAGTTCAACCTAAATGCATTATACTTGAACAAATGAGTAACTACTATTTGAAAGGTCACTAGGAAAGTATTAGCATTTAATCAGAAGTGAGAGTATAGGTTTATTTTTCATCAAATTAAAATTAAGTAGGGAAATCAGATATTCTTCCTCAAATCCTTGTTATGGGTAAAAGGCAAAACACCATGTATGTGTACTGAAGAATTTGCTGTTAGTATAACCGAGTATTAACCTTGCACTCAAAATACAAATGGTAATTATTAGTACAATTGCAATGAGTGCTACTAATTCTAGACCAAATTATCCAGACATTTCTTAAAAAATATCCCAATTAAAATGTTATATATGAAATTCCTGTTATCCTCCTGCCTTCTCTGGAATCCTTCCCAGTGTTTTTCTGGGTCAACAGTGTTAGATTTTGCCAGTAAAATGTATAGGACCATTATAAGGGGCCACAATCACAGTGCCTCGGATGTATTAACACTTACAGCTAGGAACCTTTTCTCTCAGTCTTAAGGTCTGCTTCGGGTTATTTCTATATGTTTTCTTATTGCTGGTATCTTTTTCATTACCTCAAAGAGGGCCTTTGAAAATTTCATAGTAAGTTATTAAGATGGTGCTTTACTCAAAAAGAATATGTGTACTTTCACGTGTAATAAAGTAAAGTAATTAAATTGCAAGTTAGAATTTGAAATATATTTCTATATATGTAGAGAGAGAGAGAGAAACATAATTGGTTTCCCACCTCTTTATCAATTAATGGCCTCAGTTAATGACAAGGGGTCTAAAAGAAAGGGTCATTTCTGGTTGTTAAGTGACATTGTGTTTGTTAGAGCTCTGTGGTGTGCAAGCATTTATAGAGTTAAGCTAAAAAATGTTAGCCAGTAGTCAAATTGTCTTAGTTTTAACAGCTAAAACCAGCATAGGCCATAACAAGTCCAGATAACTGCTGAGACCCTGCAGTGTCAGTCAATACAGCTCCTGTGGCCTTTCACTAGTAATTGCACAAGTCATATTTATTGGTTACAGGTATATCCACCAAAAGAAGAGAGACTGCTATGCCTTTTCTTGAAATAATTCTTATGCAGCCAAGAAAATATATTTACTCATGAAGGTTTCTGTATTTTATATCCATATGTAAATCTTTTATCTCACCACCTGTTCATAAAAATCAAAGATTCAACTGCCTCTGTAATTCATGCAGTACTGGATAGGGCTCCATCTCATTCCAAGCCATGGATTGTCTACTCCTTCATTCCAACTGTTTAGTTCAGCAGCATAAGAAGCAAAAAAAGCTTTGAATGTTCAGTCAAAATATGCAAGGAAATAAAATAAAAGACAAATATTAATATTTTTACAATATGGTATCCATAAATTCATGGCTGGTGTAGATAGAAACACAAATTTGGTTGAGCCCTAGATATTGCAGTTTCTTAGCTAGCAAAACCCAAAATATTACTCAAACAGTTTGAAGTAAACAATATCAAATTATTTATTCAGGCAGTGTCTATATTCCAGGATGACAGCTACAAAAAAAACTCAGAACAGATAAAATTTTATTAAAATTATCGGGAACACAGATGTCAGAGAATCACAGAATGGTTGAGATTATAACTTGCTGGAGGTGCACTCCATACCATCACTCAGATCATTAATGAAGGGGCTTAGCGGGGCTGGTCCCTGTTTTGACATCTAGGGTACATTGCTAATTACTGGTCTTCAATTAGACTTTAGGCTGCTGGTCACCACAGTCTGGGCCCAGCCATTTAGCCCTATTTCAATATACATCACTGTCTGCTCATCCAGCCTACACATTAGCAGCATCTCTATGAGAATTTTAGGGAAGACAGCATCAAAGTCCTTCCTGAAGGTTGGCAATGTCCACTGATGTTTCCTTGTCCACCAGGACAATCATGTCATCATATAAAGTTTATCAAGTTGCTCAAGCACGACTTTCCCTTGCAGAAGCAATGCTGACTAACCCTGATTATTTTATTTTAGCTCATGAGCCTGGAAATGGTTTTCAGGATTAGCTATTCCATCACCTTACGAGGATTCAAGGTGACTAGCCTTCAATTCCTTAGGTCATTTCCTTCCTATCCTTCTAGAAGACATGAGTGATGTTTGCTTTCCTCCAGTCATTGAAAACTTCTCCCAATTGAAATGATCCATCAAAGATTGTTAAAAGTGACATCACAATGACACCTGCCAGTTCTCTCAAAGCTTGTAGGTTTTTCCCATCGGGGCCCACTGATTTACAGATTTTCAGTCGGCTTATGTATTGTCTGATCTGGACCTGATTGTCTTCCAAAAATGGTTCATCTTCTTGGTTCCAACCTTTTCCAAGGTCTCTTGGAAAGCCAGACTGGGTAGCAAAGACATAGGCAAAGGAAGCATTCAGTATGTCAGCCTTTGTCATGTGTAACCAGGTCCCCCATCCCATTGAGTAATGGCCCTACATTTTTCCCAGTCTTTCTGTTGTCACTTTCTATTCTGGTTCTTGCCCAGATCAGTGGAAGGGGGCGTGGCCAAGAGATTTTGTCATTTGATACCATCTGAAATTTCTGCCAGGGGTGGAGAAAAGAAACTCACTTTCTTTGCAGAAGAGATGACATTCCTTTCTGCTCAGGGAAAGAGTGTGGTGGGTGGAGGATCTGTCTCCCCCTGTTTTTCATTGTTCTGTGGTTAGTGAGCATTTTGAATATAAGTCACCCTCTCTTTGTACACTTTTGTTGTTTGTATTGTTGCTGTTGCTGTGCATTTTCTTATCTCATTGCTGTTTCCAGTAAATTGTTCTTATCTTAACCTGTGGTCTCTGCCTTTTGTGCTTCCAACTGGAAGGTGGGGGGAAGTGAGGCCAGCATGCTTTCAGTGGGAGCATTAAATTGAGGAATACTGTCCTTAAACCACAGGAGCCTTAATTGGTGCATAATGCCGTGCAAGAAGGGTTGAGATAACAACAGATCTGCCCAGATTGGGTGTGAAATCAATTGGATCTAGGCATTTGCTGTGTTCAGTATGGAGCCACTGTGTACAATGTGGCTTGATCAGTTCACATGCATCTGGTACTTAACCTTGTATATATTCTTACATGTGCTTCTCGCAGGGATCAGGGAGAGGAATCAGGGTCGCTTTGTTGCTGTACTGTGTGACATCAGTTTATGGCATAGAAACATCAAGGGCAATCAGGGTCCTTTGGGAGTGGATTCAGTGCTGCTCTCCTACCCTTACCTAAGGTTCAAATTTTGAGAGTCCATTAACAATTGTAGGCAGATTGTGGGGGAACAGAGAAGGATGATTTTCCCCAGGCTTTCACCCCATTTTCCTCCTTTAGCCCTGTTACAACAGCTTTTGAGAATTTTGAATTCCCTGTGGATGTTAAGGAAAGCAGTTTTGTTGCCAAGCTTGCCAGGACTCCTCAGTGTGGCCCACAAAATATTTAGGGTCAAGAAAGAGTTTTCTTAGGAAGGTCATTCTGAAATCTGCCCTGAGGGTAGATAGTCACAAGGGCATTGAATGTGGGAGAAAATGAGCCAGTTCTTGGCTCAATTCTCTGCCGCAATGGTTTGGAAGTTCACCCTGAGAAGGGTAGACTGCAGTCTCGGGAGCAGTGCTTCTCAGGAGAAGTGTCCCACTGCATATTGATTTGGAAACTATGGGAGAACAAATCTATAAACAACCATTTAAAAAAAAAAATCTGCTACTACCTCAATTTTATCTGGAGTAAAGACATCAAGTACTTTTAATACTTAGATGAAGCTTGTAAGTTACCAGACAGCCTCATTTCCATAGCAGCCAAATTTTATGAAGCCCTAAGCCAATTATTTAATTAGCTAATTTGCTCAGTCACAAATAATTTGCACGTAGCTCTAAATGTCAGATTTGAAAACACTGGGGACACGTAGTCCTAGTGGAAAGCATATTACTGAGACTAGAATTCCCTTACAAGATTTTTCCTGGAAGTCTCAACAGGTTTGAGGGATGAAGATCAGTTTGTATTGATGATTGTTTTGAGGAATGGGGAGGAAAGAGGAGAAAACAGTAGTATGAATCTTAATATATGTTAGATGGTGAGCTTGGTTGCCTAAATAATTCCTATAGAGATATTGTATTCCTCTAATATTTCATTTTAATTTGAATAATTTCTGGGTGTATGTACATTCATAAGACTTGTCCATCTTCCAAACCAAAATTAGGAAAGGGAATTTTATCCCTTTGGAAGAAAAAGAATATGGGCTAAAGGAAAATATGAACATTCTTTGTACCAGTTTATTCTGTTACAGTCTCCAGATGTTCTGCTTTCTAGAATTCCCATCCTTTCTGGTCATCAAACCTTTCTGCCTGCATAGTGCCATTTTTTAATAGTTGTGACTCCTTGTGCCTTCATCTATGCACTTTCTGTGTTTTTTTCCATTTTTCAGGGCAGGAAGAAAACAAGTAAAATAACTTTACAACTCTTTCCATGTGTTTTTCCCCCTTACCAATGTACTGTAACAATAAGAAGACTGACAAATTAATCTGCTAGTTTTCTTCAGCAGTATTTTTGCTTACCTGCTGAGTGAGAACAGTTATTCTCAAGAATTGTTCTTCCAAGACTTTCCTCCACCCTACAATATAGTAATTTGCAAGAGTGTTTTAAATTTCCTGAGTGTTGACAATATTGGCAATATGGGAAAGTGCACACAGAGAAAGCTTTGGGAAAAATCCAAGGGGTAAGCATTATGCTTTTGTCCCTATTAAATGACATTTCTGAAAACATTTCCAAATTATTTTGCAGCAGCTCTTCTCCTTGCCCACTTAACAAAATCTTTCCTCTCCCTGTGCCTAGTTAGGTTCCTATTACATTTTTTTCCCCTTTAGCAACTGCGGTGCTCCTCTCTCCGAAACTACCTTTGGTTTCCTCTATCAAGATCATAGTTGCTGAGTCTTCAAAGAAAAAAAATCCTACTCACAAGTAGGAAGAAAAAGGTAAATCAAAGCTGTCAGCATTCAGCATTTCTTAAATATCAGATTTTTAAGTCACCAGCATGGGTGTTTTGGGGTTTTTTTTGGGTGTTTTGAGACCCATATTTCTGAATACTGAGTGATTGCAACTAAGGGTTTTGTTCCTGATGTTTTTTACTTTCCTTAATGTGCTTCTCTGTGGGACCTATGAGCTTTACTTGTACAGTAAATGAAGTATGATCTGAAGTCTTCAGCCACAAATGAATTAGTGTATGAGGAAATGTCTTAAATTTACATACAAGCAAACCATGTTGACCTGAACCTTGCATTTGAAAATATTTCTAGACAAACAGCACTGTGGAGAAAACAGGAAAGATTTATCTGTTGCTATTTTTTGTGTGTTCAAAATAATGACAATAATCCAGCGACATGGATAAATGCGCATAAACCAGACTACCTCAGATAGTATGTGTCATGTAATGATTGATCTTGTAATTTCCTCTCTCTCACACACAAGCACACACACTCTCACACATGTGCACACATAAGTATTATTCTTCAGCCCTTATCTCACAAATATTTGGATACTGCATCACAAGTACTGAGAACAGGCTGCAAATCTACTGTTATTAGCTTTATTCTCTGTCTTACTATATTTATTTTTTCTAGAGATAAAAGGAGAATTAAAACACCTCTTTCATATTGTCAAAAAGTTAATTAAATTTAAAAATAATGTTAAAAAATAAAAGTTTATTTTAAGAAAACCCACACTGAAAGCTAAACAAACAGATGCACAGAAATCCCTAATCTCTCTCTCTCTGGTTTTACACATAATTCAACCCTTATATAAATGCTAAAGGTAATATTGGCTCTGAGAACATAGATGTTTATCCTCAGGCCATCAGCAATAAAGCTAGCTTCATGTAGCATGATAAGTAAATGCAGACACATATTAAAGGTATTATTGGTTTACTACCTTATTTCCTTCATGTTGTAGGCAAAGCTTCCATCTGTTGTTGTACAATATTAAGCTCCCCCGTTTAATCTACTTATTGTTTAATTTTCTCTCTTCTTTTCGTTTTTCAAAGACAAGTTTTCATTTTTTTTTTAATCACTTACTGCAACGCTATTTTTTCAACACCACCTACATTGTTTTCTTGCTGTAACTTCATCTACCTATGTCTGAACCCAGCCAAAATATAGCAGGAAAAGAATGAGTCAAAAACAAAACAAACCACAATATTTTCTCTGAATTCTGCATAGGTGTTCTGTAATTGAAGGAGGCCAAAACACTGGTCCCCAGGAGACATCGAAAATCCATATACTAAAATTTCCCAAAAATAAAGAGTTCACCTGATAAATCTTTATTTTTACATCATGCAAATGGTCTATATTTGAATTCACCAGCTGAAAATTAAAATTAGCCATTTTCTTTTTATCTAATGTTTTAGACAATAGATTTTTTATTGTTAATTTGGTGACTGCTTTATGGGGTAGATACAGGCCAATTCATAATCTTTGTTTTGTTTTGTTTTGTTTTGTTATGTTGTGTTTTGTTTTTATTCCTGGGCACTCTGAAAATAAAAGAGATTTAACTTCTTGATGTATGAAGGGTACCAACATCTGTGCACATTTTGTAAAAATGTTCTTTTTATTAAGTTATCTCCTTGATTGAAGGAATGACAACAGCAAGACTGTCAGCTGCATCCCAAGGTTAAAAATTTTGACTTAAAATGACAGGTAGACTTGAATGATCTTCCAATCCACATTTCATTGAGAAGTCCATAATGACGTGAGTCTCATAAGAAGTTATAGGAAACAGTGAAACTGTCTCTCTTCCTGCTCTGACAGAGTAACTGAAACAATTTGCTCATAATGGCTCCAGGAGGTGGCAGAATAATAATTATGACACTGAAAAGAATAAATCCAGTGTTTTTTAAAAATTAACATTTTTTCCTATAGCTGTGATATAACTGATTTCATAGCTCTGATTAGTGCTGATAGCAAACTGCATTTTGATATTTTAAAGTTTCTGTATTTCATTTTTGCAGGAATTTATGATTCTTTATTTCTCCTTTCCTTGATTTACCTTCAATTTTAATTTTAGTGAAAAAATACAACAAAAAGAGCAACCATGATTTTTTTAAAAAGTATAACATTAATTAAGGAGAATCAAAATTAGTTGGACAAGTACATAAACCTCGTATTGCCTTCATTAAGGAGATTCATAAAATAAGGAGAGAAATACATAGTCAGACACTGTTTTCCATTGTCTGCCAGTGTAAAAATAGAGTATTTCCACTAAAATGAGACAATTACTCAGAATTTCTTTTAGCTGACCAAGATTCGGTGTAAAAATTATGACGTTTGTCATACTTTTGGCTAAGCTGCAATAAGAGGACAGTGTGTCTGGTTGAAAGAATATAAACTATCATAAGCTTATTTTTTTTTAACACATTCTCATTTAATATAAGATATTCAGTAAATAAAGGCATAATTAGTCCTAGGTCCCTTCAATGATTCTTTGTTAACTTAGATAGCAAGGATGTTTGGTTAAGGAGATGGACCTTCATTTTTGGTCGTCATAAGGGAAACTGCATATTAGAACTTAAAAAACCCAAGGGCTGTTTCAGAGTGTTATGATCCGGTTTAAATACAGAAGAGCAAAGAAAGCTAAGCCTCGGCGAATAAAATGGATCAAACCCAGAAAGGTTTGAAATATACCCAAAAAACATGATTAACACCAAACAAGGTTAGATGCTGGTGCCAAAAAGTAGATATATTTTATTTAACAGTAAAAGGGGCAAAGAGAAAAAAAGAGAAAAAGAAAGAAATAGGAAAAGAGTTGTGGGTGGGTGGGGGNTCACCCTTTGGTGTCAGGGTCTGTGCTGGCCTGGCAGCTGAGATCCCTGGGGCTGTGGTCTCCACCCTGAAGGTGCTAAGCCTGATACCTCTGTCAATGTATAATTTTCTTTGAGTCACCTTATCTCCATCAGCAAGCAGTCCAGGGCCTCCGTCAAGAAGGCCTGTTCAGGGCCTGTAGTGGTCTTCCTTGCATCTTTTGTATTATAGTTTAGCTATAATAGGCTAAAGTCCTTCATGAAAATGTTTAAGTCATAAACTATAACATTTCGGCCTCTGACACAGAGGAATATTGTTATCTTAGTGTAGGTAATATATCCAAATAAATGTTCCTATGAGAATACAAGGGGATAAGTTTTTTTTGTACCTATAATACCAAATTGTGAATTTTCTTAGAGATGCACGGCAGAACTTCATTACTTCTTGCTGTATTATGAAATCACAAAAAAAAAACCAAGCCAAACCAAACCAAACCAAAAGACAAAACCAAACCAAACCAAACCAAACCAAAAAACAAAACCAAAATAAACCAAAAAAACCCCAAAAAAGCCAAAACAACCTATCTCTGGGGACTGAGAAGTCAAATTATTTTTGTGAAGGAAAATGGGAGGGGGCTGCCCACGCAGAATCACTGAGCTTCAGTTTGGATTCTCATCCTATAATATGCAGCCACATTAGAGCATCTTACTGTCACATCAGGCCTCAGAATCTATCAATTTGTAAAACTAAATCACTAAACCAAGCTAGTTTGACTAGCAGGGCGGTACTGCATCAAGGTAGATACAATGAGGTTATCTAAAGGCCAAAGGACAGAGCCTGAGACTGACCCCAGGATTAACATGCCACTGCAAGAGCTCTCTGCACTGACATACACCAATCTCTCTCAGCAAAGGCATTCTCCTGAAATCTGGTAAATATTCACGGGAGGGATATGGGTGAATTGCCTAGGAAATCTGTTTGAATCTCCTATTCATACAGACTTTCTGAAAGGTATAATCAAAAGGAAATTGTCCTACTTCGGGGGGTAGTGAATTTCAAAATGAAAGGGGTAATAATACAGAGTCTCACAAGCATAAAGAGCTGTCATCCTTCTTATGCAAAAAGGATGGGAAGTTTAGAAATGTGTAAACACATTAAGGTCAGCCTTTTACTCTACCTGAAACTGATTTGGGCAAGTTTACTTCAGAGTAAAAGTAGAATGCCTTGTGTTAAGGGTATTCTCGTATTATTCATGCTATTTTCCCTGAGGCTTTAATAAACACAACTTCTTGTTTATTTGCTTGTCTTCTTCTTGTGAGTGAAGACAAGCCCTTAGAAGACAGAATGATGAGGAAATGTATATGAAAACAATAATTTGACAGCCTCATATTTTGTAAGGTGTTTTAATTAACTTCATAGAATGGGATTTATCTCTTATATCTTCAGACAGCTAAAAAGTAATTATCTATGTCAGTGCCAGTCATCTTTTTTCCCTTTTTCAGAAGAGAAATAGGTGTTCACATTCTTTTCTAAAGTGAGTACCTAAAATCCCCCTCTGCCATGTCAGTGTCCCTCCACCGACTATATGTAAGGGCCCTCTGATTACCAGTTTAGATTTGTATGACTTATTGATGCCTAAAAATATGAAAATTAATGGCTGCCATTATTCCTCGGCAACAATTTATTTTCCACAAAACTGCTGAATTTTTTGCACACTGCTGAATATTGCACACTGAAATATCGGTTTCGTAACGTCCATTTGGACTTCTTTTTTCCTCCATTGAATAGTACTATTTTGCAATTATACATGCAGTACGATAGGGATCAATACAGGGCCCCTTGCTCTTAAACATCTTTATAAATTATCTGGATGATGGGATTGTGAGCACCCTCACCGAATTTGCTGATGACACCAAGTGTGGTGAGATGGACACCTCAGAAAGGAGAGATATCTTAACAATGATATCTGCATAGGCTGGAATAATGGTCTAGGGAGAGAAGTATGAAGTTTAACAAAGATGAGTGAAAAGTCCTGCACCTGGGAAAGAATAACCAAAGGGTTCTGGTGGAAAACAAGCCAAACATAAGTCAGCAGTGCTCTGCTACAGCAACAAAGGCAAATCAGATCCTGGACTGCAACCACTGGCTCATTATTAGCAGAGACACAGACACTGTCATTTCACTTCACTCAGCATTTGTGAAGCCCCTGCTGCAGTACTGGGTCTAGTTCAATTCAAGACAGATGTACAGACCAGAAAGGATTCAAAGCAGGTTCCACAAAAATTATCAAAGAGCTGGAACGCTGGTCCTGTGAAGGAAGACAGAAGGAGCTAGGTCTTTTCTCCCCAGAAAAGAGAAGGCTTGAGACGAACATTGTCACGATATTCCAATACTTAAAGGATGTTTACAAAGAAGACAGGATCTCCCTTCCCAAGTAGCCACATGGGGAAGAAAAGGAGCAATGGGTAGAAGTTGCACTGGGAAATGTTTCATCTTAACATAAGAAAAAAGTCTTTTACAATGAAAGCAGCCATTCACTGGGAAAACCTTTCCTGGGACATGGGAGAGCTCCTATTCAGCAAAGGTTTTTAAGGTGGAATTGAAGAGGGTGCTAGATAATGTCATCCAGACTCCCTTGCCCATAAAAGATTAGACCATATGGTCTCTTGAAGGCCTTTCTAAGCTGTGCTGTTCCGTATTCTGTTCTACAATTCTGAATTTTCCATTCAAGTTATTGTATTAGCTCGTTTCACCCTGTAATGTGGGTAAAGGTCAATCTGATATCAGAAAATGAGCATTTTCATTATTCTTTGCACAAGTCTCCATGAGCTTGTGCAACAGAGAGCAGTGCTTATGGACTACTGAAGATATGCTTTCTACCAGGTCTCAATGACACATTGGATTTGCTTTTTCATTAACAGTGATCTTAAACTTTACATTCTCAGTTTGAAGCAGTCTTATCAAAAAAAACCATAGAATGGCCCAAGAACTCTACCCTATTTAGGGCAGAGATCTCTACTTGCCATGACAGATATATCTGAAGTACCTATTTCTATCCGACTGGGTTTAAAATTTTCCTATGTTTAAAATGGGCTTGAATATTTGCAGATGTAGGTTAACCCTGATACGGAGCTCAGTCCCACGCAGCTTCCTCACTAGCCCCACAATGGGATAAGGAGCGAATCAAAAGGGCAAAAGCAGAGAAAATTTGTGAATTTAGATAAAGACAGTTTAACAGGTAAAATTGCACATGGAAGCAAAGCAAAACAAAGCAAGGAATTCACTCACTTTGTCAGGCAGGTGTTTATCCATTTCCAGGGAAGGAGGGTTCCAGCACGTGTAATGCTTACTTGGAAAGACAAATGTCATAGCGTCAAACGTATGTCATATCCTTCTTCACCCAGCTGTTTTTGCTAAACACAGAATTATATGACCTGTGATAGCCCTTTGATCACTTAGGGTCAGCTGTCCTACCTGCGTCCCCTCCCAACTTCTTGTGCACACCCAACCTCCTCACTGGCAGGACAGAATGAGATACAAAAAGAACCTTGATATTGTCTAAGCACTGCTCGGCAGTATCTAAACCATCAGTGTGTTATCAGCACTATTTTTGTCAGAAATCCAAAACATAGCACCATGCAAGCTCCTACGAAGAAAATTGACTATATCCCAGACAAAACCACTACAACAGTGAACAACTGTAATACTTGTGATGTAAAAAGCCATGAGTTCCTAATCCAAACTGAATTCTGTTTGGTAAAAGTAAAGCAGAGCAAAGCTGTTCTAATTTACAAACCAGACAGAGTCAAGTAAGAGCATAGAATTAATTTATTATTTACTTAGTTTATTCTACTGAGCAGGTCCTAAATAAACAGTTCCACTGAACAGAAACACCTAGACTGCTGTGCTTTGTGTCCACAAAACGAGTTAACCCATCAAATTGTACAAGCCTAAATTAATACGTAAATTTGTAATATGCAACATGTAGATAAATCATATATTGAAACTTGTGAAAATGATTAGAATTCAGGAAGCCAAGGAATTTGTTGCTTTATTTTGGTTGAAAAACAAATCGAGAGTCACCTGCCTGGGTGCAAGACAAATCTCATTTGATTTGTTTGGACTTGCATGACAAAGCTTGCCTGGGTGGTTGTAGGATGTCTGTGTATATTCTCTAATATTTGATTTATTACCCTTTCAAGTGTGTTTGATTTTGAAGATGCTATCATGGAAATCATAGATTGCATATTATTTAGTAATAGAAAAATTGTACAGCATTCATGTTTTGGCCAAGGTTAAAGAGCTAAAAACTCCTGAAAAGGTAAATAACTCATTCATACCTGGTGTGATTCCTTTGCTTCCTTTCCTTCATCGGCTTTGTGTGCTGGACAGTTTTAGACTGAGAGTTTCAGATATATTTTAAAATTAAAATTTTTTGAAGACATTTCACATTTTAGAAAGTAGCTGGCACTTCAGCAGCAGACTTGGCAAAGAAAAACAAATTCTGAAAGGTCAGAGATTCGTTCTCATTTCAAAAAGTAGACACCTGAGGTCAAGGCTATGGAACATTGGCAAGAAGTCTGCAGGTGCACTTCTTGTTCTGTACTTTTTCTGCAGATACAAAGGATTACTCTTTCCAGAATTTTCACAGGTAGATTGCATAAGCAATAAATTGATATTATCCTGTAAGATTCAAATTTTCATATGTAGGAAATACAGTCTGGGATGTTATGAAAAAATATTTTTCCAACATGCCACATTATTATCTGACAGTGAAGCCATAAAAGAATTACAGTCTTCTGGATAATCTTTGCCAACATAACCATACTTACATTGTCATGTCCTCTCCACATGCCTACGGAAAATCATTCTGAATAATATCTTAGGGAATTAGGGAGGTTTGCTGTAAGTAGCATTTGTTACTTTCGTCTGTAAAACTCTCATTTATCTTGAGACAAGCATATGAGGTTTAAGTATAGGAGGTTTTAAATATTACATAATTTTCAAAAGATCTTTTCAGGAGGATAATTTCAAAAGTATTGTCAAAAGCAAAACCCACTGAATGCTACTGGAAAAGTGGGGGTGCCAATGTCCCAGTGGCATTAAAGTCTTAATGGAAGATACAAAACCTTAATTTTGCATCTCCAGTCTTGACTGAAATTATGTTGAGTCAGTAAGAAAATGTGTTGTACCTTAAAAGAAATGAACACAGTGTTTTGGGGAGACTGTTTAAAATGCCATAAATAATGTCAACTTCCTGAAACTGTTGAAACTCTGGAATATCATAGATAACCCTAAGGAATACAGTCTAGAAAACATGACGCAAAAACATTGCCGTGTTCACCTAAAAACTGTGGGAGCATTCAGCCGGGATTATGAACTGCATGGTTCAGCTGTGGGTGTTCCTATGATACCTCAGTATTCATGTATAGATACCATGGAGAGAGGGCCCAGCTGTAGCTCTTAGGAGCCCCTTAGAGAGACAGAAGAAGGAATCACAGGCCTTGGGCAAAGTGCCTACAGGCATTATTTGCCTTTGAAAACAATTTCTGTAACATTCATCGGAATTATTGCTGCGGCGTTTCAGGTCCACTTATTGTCGCAAGATGCTGTAGCAGGAAAAATCTCTTCTACACAAATCTACCACCTTCCTGCACATTTTCTACTGCAGAATAACTAATGTAAAGCAAAGACAAAAAAATTAATTGAGACAGAATGAAAACAAATCTGTGGTTAACATTCAAGAATGAACCATCTTGTATTGGACGTAAAATACTGTCTTCATGCACATTTGCAATAAAGTTTGACTTTCAGGCTACAGCACAATTAATTTGGGGCTTACATTAACAACTATTGTCATTTGTAATGTTACCATAACTAAGAGAATCCTGTTTGTCATTCTCCATGCCCTTAGCAAACATTTAAACAAACATACGAATTCATTTTCATGACAGTTACAGCAAAACTAACAAGAAAGTCACTATTTCTTTTGCTAACCCCCTCAAAATATAACCAAATAAACTAATTGTATTTTAGATGTTTAAGGTTTTGGGGTTCAATTTCTCACACCCTTAAAAACGTTTGCTTATTTTAATGTTCACACTGCTATTCACTATTGTGTAATATATGCCCCACTCCACAGACAGTATGATACATAACACAAATTTCTAAACTTTTTTAAGTTGGCAAAGATTCATTGTCCTGAAAATGTTTATACAAATATGTGTGGTGATGATGATGATGAGGATGACAGTAATAAGATATTAGGTCATATAATAAAAATACTTCCCATTTTTTCTGGTGAAAATTCTAAAATGCCATTGCATTGAAACCATCAGGTTGCGCCTTCAGTTCTTCTGAGTGCTGCTGCTATAACAGGATTGTTATGGAAACCTGTGTGGTTTGAGGGATTTTTTTCTTTTTTTCAAGGGTACTAGATGTGCAAGCATTTCTTTGCAATGAATGAGTTAAATAAGGGTTTTTTTCTTTACAAACACTGTAGTATTACCTTAATTAAAATTACAGACCAAATAGCATGCTAACAAGTATACTGATATGAGTAAAAATAGAAAACCCCACCCTATTACTGTGTTGTGAAGACTTCACAACATAAAAAAAGGTCATTTTGGACCCAAAATCCAGACCAGTCCAGAGAAATATTTAGAACATTTGGACAGTATTAAATTTCTAACTGAAAATGAGATGCTGTTAAAATTCGATTACACTAGTCGTAACAGTAATGCTGTCCCTTTGACTTACACAACACTGTGATATCACCGTTATAATGACAAATGGAAAACATGAAAGGAAATGAAACAGAGTTCATATCTAGTTCACTAAGAGATGCCACATACTTCTAAAGATAAGGGGCTGAAACCAGCAGTCTCTTGGGAATTATAGATACTTTGACTTGATATGAAAATTTAGACTGCTTTAGTATTTTATGAGTGGCCCTTAGTCATGCTAGTTATGAAGCTTGTAATGAGATCGCTAAAAGATTATATTTATACCTGAATTTCATCTGACATAAGTAGATCTCAAATGCTCTGTTTTAAAATTGTGTTCCATTGTTTACAAGAGGTGTGGGCAAGGCTGGGTTTGTTTATGTATTTTATTTTGGTATACAGGGCAGTGTGGAGCAACTGTAAAATTTTTCCTCTGGGCTTTAAACAACTAGAGTGAAAATATGACATGTCTGTTCATATATAAGAAGAAAACTGTTGTGTTCAATTTCCTATACAGATGTTGGCATTATGATGGTCAACGGATTTGAAAGAATTGCAATGAGACGTAAATAGGAATAAATCTCAGTAGAAAACATACCAAATTTTTGCAAACATAAGCTTTTGAAATTAGAAGTCTGTTTGTATTTACCTTGCCTGTAAAGTAAAGCCTGCCATTCATCTACCTACAATTTCAATTAATCTTCTTTTTATTGGTTATCTTTGAGCCTAGTAAATGCACTCTGCCTTTTAAACTCTTTTTTCATAAGCATGTACAATTGACTAGATTTGCCTCATAATCTGTTTTAGACTTCATCCGAGCCTAAGTGGTTCTGCCTTTCTTTTCTCATATGTTATATAAACATGAAGCAGCAAATAAAAGACTGTGTGGTGGCATTTTTTTTTAAATTTTGTGCATGAGTCACTTTACTTGTACAGATGACAAATGGCATCTTTGACTTGCATATCATTTAGACACTAGTTAAAGCAACGCATTGTTTATTAAGGGTTGCATGGGGTCTTCTAAATATTCCACAGTAAACCATTCACTTTATCCAGGCTAAAATGCTATCAAATCTTGCCAAATAGACAAAAAATTGAACTGTTTTATTTTAGTACCTACTCTTATATATGTGTGTGTGTGTATCTTATTTACATTTATATAAAGTATAATTATCTCCTTCTTCAGGCAAACAAAAATAAAATCAATTATCCTTCTTTTCATAATCATAATGGAAAAAGAGAAGGAATCCTACAACCTTCAAGTGAAAATGTATTTCATTTTGATTAATTTTTTTCTTATCACTCCTTTCCGCTCTCTACCATCATATGAGTTAGAATTACTATAATTGAATGTTTATTTGTTGCACAAACAATAAGTTTTTCAGTTTCTTTTTAGCTAATTCCTTTTTCATGGATATATATATATAGAACTTAAGGGTAAAAGAGCCACAATCATTTCTGTTTAAAGTGCTGTATATCACGAAGTGCCGATTTTGCTAACATGTTTGTCCCCATAATTTTTATTTGGCAAAAAGCTTATGTTTCAAATGGCTGTGTAGCTTTGGTATGATGACACAGCAAAGACATTTTTTCTTTCTTTTGATAATGTAGTACAATGTGTTTGTTAAAATAACAGAATATAGACAGTGTAATCAAACCACCTCTCTATTTTCAATTTGATAAACTACACAGATTAAACTGTTTTCAAAGTAATCTTTTGCTCTTGTTCTTCCAGAATTATTTTCACAGCCTTTTAAGTCTTTGGTTTTTTCAAGAACCTGAAAAACTTTGCTCATTATCTTTAAGATTCCATATGCCGAACAACACCAAAGGACACATTGTTGTCTTATTCCTGCTCAGAGAAGTGGTACTTCTGCAATCTATAAAACCAAAGACCATATTGGTCTTTCTGCCTTTGAGACCTCATCCAAGTTGCCTTTGCATTAAATACCTTAGTCACTTTCAAAGTAACAACTTTCCCTGTTTAGGGGAAATGCATTCCTGTTTCCTAAATAAACACATTTACCATGTTGATATTGTTAGTGAAAATGAATAGTTCTTAGACACATACACACATTTACTGAGACCAGCTTAACAAATTCTTGCAATAAATCTGTATAGCTGCCTTATGTTCAACATGACTTACTGCCTCCCCCATTTGTGTAATTTATGCATTTTAGAATTAATTATATATTTATTACAAATTAAAGGAGAAAAAAATCCCCAAACTAAACAGGAGTTTCAAAGCCTACTGAGTGCTACTTATAAAATTCCACTTTTATGATGATTTTCCACTGATAACCAATTTTGGCTTGGTTATCATTCTGATGAGCTTAAGCTTTGCACAGTGCCTAGTGGCCTCTTCTGGCTCTCAAATCTTGGCAACTCTGAAAGCAGTAGTTGACTTCCTTTTCTGAAGGGCTTTGAGAAACAAAAATCACTCTCCTCAACACATCCTTAGTACATACCATTTTGGATAAAGAAAAATTGTAGTCAAATCACATACCCCACTACCTTCAACCAGGCATAAGCTGGGGTCTGATAGAGCTCTTTATTCCTCTGCACAAAAGTGGTCCAATCTGCTCCTGATGTGTTTCACTGTCTCCCACATTTATCTAAAATGCAGGCCTATAGCAATTGTTCTGGTGTGCTGAAAAAGATGTCTGCTCTTAACCAAGGTCATTGAGTTATATTAAAGAGTACTGGAACAGATATAACACCCTGGGAGGAGGATGAATTAAATGATCAGATCATCCTTTCTGACCTCAAACTTTATGACATTTTTCATGCACCTGGTTTTGAGTAGCATGTGGGGGAAAAAAAGAGAAGGCAATACATCTCTCTGGCTAAAATAGGAAGGATGACAACACTCCTTTTGGTTTTTATTTGTACCCATCTAAATTTTCAATTTGTTTCCTCATCTTGGTGTCTGCTCCTGTCTGCACTCTTCCTCCTTGTGTTTTGGCAGCCAGTTTGGGGCTGCATTTCTTAAGAGTATATAAAACTAACATTGTTATGTGGCTGTTTTGACAGGCAAAGCATTCATGCAAAGCAAGATGAATGGGATGTCAGCTTTCCCTATCATGGGATCTCCATTTACTGACCCAGATGAGAACTGTGAGAACTTGTCACAGAGGCGAGACAAACCAGATACGGCTTCAAATGGGGCTCTAAATCTCATGTAGTTTTGAAGCTACTGCTAGAGCACTGAATTTGTCATAAAAGACTTGTCAGTTCAGAGTTCATTAAGGTAAAAGATGAGAGTGCTTTATCTGGACACTCTTGAGCCTTCCTATGGAAGCAGCAGTGGCTAGTTACAGCCCTTGAAAGTAAAAAAAAAATGTGCTTTTGCAGTGTTTTCTTCCAGCTTTTCAAATCTCTGTGGAATAGCTGCTCCTGGCATATAAGTATTTCTTTTCCTTGTTTGTCTTTTTCGGCTTCTTTGTTAAACTTGGAGGTGTGTTTGTGATGTCAATTCAAAGTCCCTTGAGATTTGGCTGGGACTTTAGGTGAGGTGTTAAACCTCACAAGACTGAATTGGAACATTTAAGGTGAGAGACAGGGTTTTAATCACTTGCACTGTGGCTGCCACAGTAGAAACTTTGTGACCTCAGCTGAGTTTTCTTCTACTCAAAGTTCAAAATCAATAGAAGTGTTCAAGACTGGAGAAATGACTTGTGTTTAACTTTGTCCCCAAAGTTGGGAAGCATCAAAAAGTGTATTTTTAAGATGTGCTGTTTAAAAACTGTGACTCTGAAATGCTGAATTTCAGTATTTTGAATTCCACATTTTGTAAAAAATTCAGAACTGCGGCACCATCCTTGACAGAACACTTAATCCTTTTGATTCTCAGTCATATTTTCTTCACATCAAAAAGGTTTTCTCTCGTACTAAGGTGCATCTGTACTGATGCACCTTGACATGTTTGGCAGATATTAAACAAGAACAAGAACAACATTAATAATAATATCTAGGTGAATGACCAGTAGTCTTCCAAGGATTTCATTTTAGCACATTTATTGTAATGCTCAAAATAATTATATAAATTGATATATAAAAATAAATAGAAACTATATAAAATATAAAATGGTATAGATGTTGGAAAACAAAGTAGTTTGAATTTGATAGGCAAAATCTGGGGGTTTTAGGTAGAATCCTAGTTATCGCAGTCATAGAGAAATTCACAGCATCATATAAAATTCATATTGAGAACAAAGCTATGCTGGAAACTATCTGGCTAGTTTATTACAACGTTGATTAATCATATATGCCCTCTAATAACTTTTTTTCCTAATGCCACATATATATTTTTGTTGCAGCCTAGTACATTATCCAATATGGTGTACAAATAAACCCCTTGAACAGTGCTGCGCACCATTCTGCTGCAGTGACCCCAGGTGTACGTGACAGCGACATTTGTAATCTTTCACTCAGCATCTGTGCATAAGAGTATCAATAGTTTTGAGGCAGAATGAAGTAAACTATGACTAAAAATAACACCACATACCTCCTGATAAGTCCTGACAAGGATCCTAGCCCTGGAACCATATCTCATCTTATGATTTAAAAGAGCTTACGAACAGTAGTATGACTATCAGATCCTCCAGGTTATGTCCTTCCCTTAATCAGCAAAGCAGGTTGTAAATATATATCTATAAAGAGAAAACAAAATAAACAAACAAGAAAAAATGACACAAAAAACCACCTTCTTTGGCATTTCTTTGGCCTAAAATTGTGAATTAAAAAGATATACATCAGTCATCATATAGTGAATCTATGAAAGTCACTGCATAAGAATCTAGAGTCAGTGGAAGAAAAGGAATCAAGAGGTACAGATACAATATTGTGCATATCTGCTGTTAGAAAATTATTTCCTACAGAAAATGAATCTATGTGCAGCAATACTTCAAGTAGCTGTCACCAAGGAACACTGAATACAACAGCTGATGATTTGAATTTGATCCAGTTTTACAAGATTAAAGGGCAAGTGAAAAGTACTCTGGTTATGTATGAACCATCAGCTGCACAAATATAAGATGGGAAACAACTGGCCAAATGGGGATGATCTGGGAATTATAGCAGATTGCTCTCTGAGCATGAGTCAACTGTGTCATGTTGTTACAAAGAAAGCAAATATCAGACTGCCATGTACAAGCAGAGCATCCTCTGCAGAACACAGCCAGTAATCCTTGTGCTTACTAAGCACTGCTCGAGCCTTAGCTGAAATGCAGTGGCCAGCAATGAGCCCAGCAAGTTGGAGGCAGAACAACTGGAGAGGCAATTGAAACATCTGAGCTGTAGCTCAGATGTATAGAAAACAATTTGCAACAGTGAGAGCACAGAAACTTTAGGATGTGTTTCTTAAAGATCTTGTAAACACCCTGTTTTTGAAAGCATTTTAGATCAGACTGAGGAGATATCAATCAGACATGACATTCTGGTAGCTAATCCTGCTTTGGACTGAGGGACAGGCTGGGTGATCTCTCAGAGCTTCTTTTATCAACATTTTCTATGACTAATGTCACCTTTAATGTCACCTTTTCCTCCATAGATAAAGAAAATGGGTATATTAATATCTCATTAGATTTGTAGTTAGACAAAAAATATCATTCTTTCTTCTCAACAGATTTAGCAAGACTCTTGTATGTAAAAGCTTTAATTTCATCCTGAATGAAAGCAAGCTTTGCTCTTCTTTTCATCTGAAAAAAATATGCACTTTCCAAAATAAGTGTCATCATGAGGCAAAATGACTTCTTCTCAAGTTCATTTAGTTTATTTTAGGTTTTGTTTATATATTGGTTTTTATTTAATATAAATTATTTTATCTCTGAAGAACAGAAATCTACTCATAAGTTTCTGCCATGCCTCTTAATGAACACTAAAAAAAGTTCACTTTCACAAAATTTTCAGATATTTCCTTTGATTATTCACAAAAACTATGTAAGTACAATCTTATAGGAAGGATTGGCAGAACTGATGGAAGTGTTTATCTACATCGTGCAATTTAGCAATCAAAGGAAGAAGGACAAAGATCAAGGTGAGATTTCTGACCAACTCTCACTTATAATTTGTCAGCCAGGCTTTGTGTCTGAAGTAGCTTTAACTGCAAAGTAAAGGCTTTTTGGTTGGGTTTTTTTTTATGGTCAGAAATGTTATATTACATATATTCTGTTTTGTGCAGATACTATCACTCATTCTTTAATATTTTTTGGTAATGTGAAGTACCTGCAAGAGATTTTTTTCCTTTTTTGTGTACATGAAAAATACAGTGAAAGTCAATTTTAAATGCACAATTCTAACATGAAAGTCAGTGGAGATGGAACCTCAAGATCCCATATACTTACAGCATGTTTCCAAGCCTGCTGGAAGTCTTAGAAAGGTGCAAACATTAGTCAGAGAGACTCAAGACTTTAAATCAAAACTGGGTGTCTTTCTAAAAGATCTATTGTCTCTCAAGCAGAAGATATGAACTTGATGCATGAAGTATCGGTTCAGATTTTATGGGCTGCCATGCAGGTGTTTGGAATAGATAATCATAATGGTTCTTTGCATCCACAGAGTATATGAATCTGAATTCACTATGAGTAGATTGAGAGGCAAAGAATAACTCAATGAAAACAAATAATTTAAAAAGCAATAACTTTTATAATGAAAAAGACCCCCCAAAAAAAAACCACCAAGAAATGCCTAATCTTTTACTGTCTTTAAGGAATTAAAAAAATCAAAGGTGTCACTTTCCATTTTCCCCAGTTTCAACTTAACTCATAATCCACCACAACAATAACAATAAAGAAAAGGTAAAGATATAAGACTTTTAAAGGTGACTTCCTGTTTTATTGCCCATATGTTATGATGGGCAATGCTGGCCGACTCAGTAAGATTTCAGAGATAAAATAAATGCAAGATGGAAATTAGAAATTACGCTTTCTGGATAGAGGGTATGGACTCAAGAATAAGAGAACAAGCAAATTTTCTGGTGGTACATTAATCGAGAAATAATTTAGCAGTTTTTCCATGCTGCATTTGTTCTACTGTGCTAATGGTCATAGCAAAAATTTGCTGTAGTTATTAAAGTAGCATGTATAGGTACAGACCACACAGGGAGCGGAAACACAGACTAAGAAGCAGCCATTAAAGTCACAACGAGAAATATGACCTTATCTTTTAACAACAGAGGTGTTAACACAGCAGATTGCCTTCTCACCACATTGCTGTTTAAAGACTTCATTTAAAATACTCCTCAGCTGGCATGCTTGGAAACACCATCCTTTAGCAACATGAGAATGTAGCATATAGAACTAGAAAAGCATTTAATGGCTATCCCTATATTACTGGATTTGGGAGTGCTTTTAAGTTAATGGTTGCAGTTTTTAGCTCCTTACCTCCCTATCAGAAATGCCCCTTCTGTCCTATCTTTCATGTAAAGAAAACTTGCAAGCCAGACAAGAGTATTGCTTCCTTTAAAAAGACCTCAGGGTACTTAGCGAAGCATCTTCCAGTAGACCATGGAATATTTAGTTTTAATCCCTGCATTTGTAAACAAATATATCACACAATTTCATCGCAAATTTAGGAAACTACAACTTAAAAATATGGTTTTGCTCAGCTGTGTTCTAATGACTCATACTTGAAATAGTGAAACATTCGGATATTAAGAACCTTCTTTAATTTATGAACAGAAGTAATTAATTGACAATCTATATTCTATTATTCTGTTGAAATTTATTATTTAGCTAAAATAGATCCACTTTCATTTTAATCAGCTTAAGATTTTTCCAACATAAAAGGTTTTCCAAACCTTTTCTCATATTAGTGATCAGTCTGAGCTAATATTTTTTGAACTTGACCAGAATTGTGTATAGTACTCCAGACAGGCACAGCTAGTGCCTTATACTTGCAAGGACTGTACTTGCCATGCAGGGAGGTAATTCAAGTTATTTTTTCCCGTTTTCATTTTCCACCTGCTCAAATGCCCTCTACACCTATTACAAAACACATTTTTCTGAGGATCAGTGCATGACTGACTAATTTTAGCAATTAATAGGGGAAACAAAGCAAAGGAAAATAAAGAGATAAAGCTGATTTTAAAAAATGCCCCGATGATGAAAAAATGTTTGACACAAATGTTTCAGTTTCTTTGACATATGTAGCTGAAAGTAAAAATAAGATATGCAATTTCAGTCCTTGTACTTAATATGTTATATATATTAATCATACTTAAAATTTAAAAACATACTGCAGTGGTTTAATGTTTTGAAGGGTTACATCAATCTTTCCCAAAGCAAAACATTTAAGACCTTTGAATCCATAAAATGCCTTTAAACATTGACTTCTATTTTCACAGGGAATTGCTATTATTCAAAATGTAGGAATTTCTCAATAGATAGCAATTTCTGTTTTCTTGCCAACTCTACTAATACCAAAGTAATGATCTTTTGACTTGACAAATTGCTTATCACAAGAGTTTCTAAGAGTTTTATAATTAAAATAGTTACAAACTATATTCATAAGGTAATATGCATATAACAATTTAATGTGTTTGAAAAAACATAGCTGTTTGTCTTAAATTGCAACTCAGTAAGTGTGTGATTCAATAATCTGGACATTTAAGGTATGGCTTAAATCAGGTGCTACAATTTCTGTAAGTGACTTATCAGTGACTAAATAAAGTGCTCCTACCCAGCTCATTAACTATTAACCATTTTCTTTGTGATGTGCACCCATGCTCTTCCTTTGAGGAGTGCAGTTCAGGACTGAAATCCAGGAAAGGGTCCTGGAAATGGCCTTTCATGTAATCTTCGCAGTAGATTCCATGAGTATAGGATGGAAATAATGGCAAGAGGTCCTGTTAAGGTGCTTGATAAACATTTTCAAACACTCTTTAGAGGCAATTTTTTGGCACAATCACCAAGTTAGAAATCTTCAGTCCCACTGAGTGTAGGAATAATTTTCCTCAAAAGTGACAGAACTACTGTGACTCTATTGGGAAAGAGAATTCACAGAGACAAATGCTGTGACACACTATAAACCACAGTCTTACTGAATTCTGGACGTCAAAGGCAGAACTTGACAAGCATGGAAAGGATCCCACGTGCCAGCAGAGCACCATGGTGGTGGCAGAAATGCTCTTGCTGCACTGCAAGCCAACCTGTAGTGGTGCTAAATAGAAAGCAGCCATATGAATATCACTCGGAGTCTGTGTCACACAGAATTGCTAAACTGAGCAGAGGATTCAGTCTCAAATATTCCCATGTGTGGTTACGTTGCTTGGGTTTTTAGTAGGGTGCAAGATTTCAGTCCTAAGAACTTTGAAAGTTACTCCTTGCCATATCTCATTCAAGAAGGCCATCATATTTCAAATTCCCTTACAGCTGAAATACATGTTCAAGAAAGTGAGGAATGGAAAGACAGAGGAAGATGACTCAATGATCTTAGAGGTCTTTTCCAATCTAAATGATATTATGCTTCTTCAACTCCTAGTAAAGCTGCTTTTTCACAAAACCTCCCTCCAAAGATCAAAGACCTTCATGGATTTTCTGTTATTTTCATCAATGTTCAGAATGGATGACAAATAAACCAAAACCATGTGGAGAAAACTTCATAATGCTGTTTCTGTGTTCTTTTGTGTTTTTCTCAAAGCCATATCCATCACATATGACATTTTGTGTCATTACATGGTTGCATGAAAGCGAGCTAAATCCAGACTAGAAGCTTTATGAAGCAATGATCAATCACCCAAGATACTTGGGTTTGGTATTCAGATAAATCTGGACACACAGGATGTCTAAAACAGCATAAGAAATTTTTTTTTTGCAGTATTTCTGTGCTCTGCGCATTTCATGCATGATAAAATTTGGATTTTTTCCAAACCATTTACCCAGACCTACTTTCTGTGTACTTTTAATACCCCTGAAATGAGTTTTTCTCATCTTCTCATGGATATACTTAAAACTGCAGTGGAAAAATGGACAACATTGTCAGCAGACAGTTCAGTAATTGAAGATGGAAAATATCACTGTGTAAAACTCATATGATTAAGCCATTGTTTAAAAATAAATGGTACTCTCAAAGTAAGTTTACATTATTGTTAAGTAGGGGCAGCTAGCAGAAACATTCCTAGGACAATTCACTTCACACCTTCTTGACTTACAAAACAGACTGTTTTACTATTCAATGTTTGCAACAGTAGAATTTCTTTTCTGCTGTTTTGCTTTTTAGGCCTTTCTCTTTTTTCTTCCCAATGCCAAAACCAAATATTTTTCTGAATGTTAATAAAATAATTTATTTTTAACACTGAACTCATTGAACTCATGCTAGTTAAAGTCTTTAGTAAAACTCAGAAAAAAAACATAGCTATTGAACAATACATGAGGTATTGTATGCTACTATTTCTTCACTGATGCTTTTGAGAAGTTTCCTTTTCCTTTGATTGGAGGACTGCTGTGGAGTGCCCCCACAGCCATCTTTTCTCCAGATAGCATCAGACTCTGTCCCTAACCTGCTTCTGGCAGGACAAGTGCTCCATCCTGTCTCATTATGGTCACCCTCCACTGAATTCACTACGATTTATCAACATCTTTCTCTTCATACACTCAGGGGAAAAAAAAATCTACATAAATCACATTGTCATGTATCAAACATTTCATTTTTGTGTAACAGTTCCTTTCTGTATGGCTGGCAGTCAGGTTTAGTTTATGAAAAAGTGTTAGCACATACAGACAGATAATTGTTTCAAAAAATGATTGCTTACAGAAGAAGTATTCGTTCCCAGCAGGTTTAAAACAACCTTCACAAAGGAGCCTCAGTCCACTCCAGGAAATAAGTTGTATTGACCCTGCAATGGTTCTCCTGGGACATCAGTCCAGAAAATGGAGATTCAGCAGATCATTGTCCCCTCTGACTGATAAAGCAGAGCTAGTGCAGCTAAAAATTGATGTCAAAATAATTTCACCTATTAACCCCCTTAATTTTCCAGTGAAAAAGTGATCTCATTTTCTACAATCCTGTGGATTTCTGTTTTCATTGGAATTAAAGAAAGTTCACAGGCAAGGCCTGATGAATTAGTATCTGAAATTCAAAAGAAGGATTTTAACATAAAGACAACTGAGATTACTAAATTAAGAAATGATAATTTCTGTTAATAATGTAGTGAATAGACTGGGACAAACTCCTATCGGTGGTAAATTAGTTTTTTCCTGAAAAAAACCCTAAAACTTTCTTTTCATTTTTTTCCAGCAATGTCTTTCATTAGCTCTTCAAATATGCTCTTTGTGTTGGAATTCTTCTTAAAGTTGGAAGCTGAATGGGAATGCAGAAGAACAATCCTGGAAATCTGCTGTTGAAGAATAGTTTTATAAAAAATCTCTGTAGAAAACCTGGCCTAAATAGTAGTTTTAAATATGTGAGATATTTGGTATGTGAGTTTAAAGTTTTCCTGACTTAACATTCAGAGTTCTAAACAATCATTACGTTTAGTAATTATGATGAAAAATATGATTCTGTATTTTCGTTTTTATTGAAATTAATTTCACTCCCAAACTTAATGCTTAATGAATAATTAATTTACAAAGAAGAAAAAACACACACACAAAAAATAAAGTAAAATACCATTTATAAAACAGAGTTCAGGAAAAGAGAAATACCAATGAAATTTGCAATTATTTGTCTCAAAAGAGAGAATAATAGGATAAAATAAAATGCATTTCAAGCGTCAATGGGTTAGAGTAATGTTTTATCTGCGTTGTTTGGATTGATTTTAGGTGCTGCAAAATCTTCATTCTCCAACAATTTGGACGTATACACACAGCCTCTCTACTTACTCTTTTCATCTTCCCTCAATATTTTTTCAGGTTTTTTATAGTCAAACCCTTCATGCCCATCTTGGGAGAAAAACTTTCAAATAGCCCTAACAGTTACAGATTTTCTGAGTTTGTTTTCTTTTTCACCTTACAAGGCTATAATTGTTATGTTCCAGTACACTTCATTCCTGTCCATCATAATGAAACATGAGCTGCCACCAAGCAATAAGCAGAGGCAAACTATCTGGCCTTGTGCAAGCACCAGGGCAGTCATTTTCTGCAGAAATGAGGAGTTTGCTAATGAGGATGACATATTGAAGAGACAACTATATATTGAGGATCATGAATAGCTAATCCATAGAGAAAGCAGCTAGAATCAGGTGATCCAGAAGTGTTGTGCTTGAAGGCAAAAGAAATGAAAAAGAAAATACATTTATTTCTACAGTGTGGTTACTTAGGTACTTAACATCCATGGTGAAGACCACAGTATTTTTAACCAGTCAAATGGATTTTTAAATTGCAAGAAGACACATTACAATAGAAAAAATGAATCAGATACAGAATCTGAATTACTGTGTGAGCAAGATGGGAATGGCATCAGTTGTACTCTGGAGGTACGTCTCCCTGCTGACTATCCATGGAGCCTAGATGATTAGGTTAGGTACACACCTAACTTAAAATGAGTCATCTTGTTCAGATTATTCCCTTACAGTTAATTCCATTAAAACATTTGTCAATAAAGATGTCGCAGTGACAAGATCAGGTTCTGAATAATGGGCAAATGTACTGAAACTGCAAGTCAACTTCATCCGTAGAGACTGATAGAGCACAAATATTTCTCTTAAGACTATAATTTTAGCTTTTCTCTATGCTTTTAATTGCTCTTCAGTCAGGGTAGATTTAAAAGGAGTACTGTGATTTTTGAGAAACACTAGGGTTTAGGTTTTGTGTAATGCTGGTGCTGTGTCACCTACATAATGCTGGCACTTCAGCTCTTGTTACTCATTGCCTCTCTCAACTGCTTTACAGAGTAGCTGAACAGAGATAGAGCTTTAGGGGACAGTAAAGCTTTGGACTTGGAGATGAAAAGAATAGCAGCCTAGATCACTCCTTAAAGTCTGAATTTTGTAACGGAAGAAATAAAAGAAGGTAATTTCACCCAGAGCTTATGAGTGTTATCTTTGTGGAATGTGTGACCCAGAGACTGCCTCAGATTCTGAGTGCCAGTTGATAACTCAAAATGAAACGCTATGTATTTATTTGTAATGATGTCTTGCAGTATGTAAAAAAAGTTGAATAGGAAAAGGAGTCACTGAAACTCCACTAGAAATAATTTTCTGTCTTTAAAATGAACAGTTTATAAACATTTAGATTAAGTTTAATGCATATATGGAAATAATGAGAATAGGTTTATAAGAATTTTTTTTCAATATAGGGAGTGAAAAAACTAAAATCCTTTTTTAAAATATAAATTAAGGAAAAAATAAGCAGTAGGTGATTAGTAACAACAAGGAGGCAATCTGTCTTGTTTTGTGCAGAAGTTCAAGGAGTCAGCTAAAAAGTTATACTGAAAGACACTGAGATACCAAACATGTAAAGATGAATGCCAATGTATTTTCTGGCATGAGAATACTAGGTGATTTGGATTCTGTATTTATTATTTCAGGTAGAGGACAAGGTTCAACAAATGCACTTAGCCACTTGTCAGTGATGAGAATAATATTTTTGGGACATATTGGGACTTAAACATCAATTTCTGCAAGATATAATAGTTTTATTTAAAATTCAACTGACAACACATATACAAGTAGGAGGTAGTGGGAGAAAACTACTTTTGTGTTTCTGAAGAAGATCTACATGTTTTCAGTGTTTCTCATGGCTGCAAGTAGTATCGGAAAAATATAACAATAATTTTTTTTATTAATATTTTCTTGATGTATACAGAAGATATGTTCATTGTGAAGGCATTGATGAGGACTCCATTTAACTGAATTAACCTGCTGTGCTGTGCTGCTTCCAGATGTGACTTGGGAGATCCAGATTTCATACATCTTACTGTCCCTATTTTACCCAATGGTACCACCCATTAGAAGTGTCCCTGCCTGTCTGCACTGCAATCTAACCTAAACTGTAGCTATGCTCTCTAGTGGAATTCTCTTTCTTATTCTCCCAGGACTAAAAACGATTGTCTTTCCCAGCATGTACAGATGGTGTGGAACTTGGTGAACAAAATAAAAAAAGGATAAAAGTACAGATAAATACAATTAAGATACAGAAGATATCATTTGCTTTTTAGGAGTAGTGATAAAGATATGATCACAGTGGCCAAAACACCCTGTAAAACAGGCGTACCATATATATAATAGCAGCAGAATTGCAATACTTCCTCCTACATGATGGCTGGAAATAAGAAGATGAATTTTTATGAATGAAAACAAAATGAAGTAATATTTCAGGCACCTCTGTAGACTCTAGCTATATCAGACTTAGGAATTCTTCTAATATCTTGGTTCTTTGGTCCCAGTCCAGCTACATCTTAGTTTCATATTGGAAATTTAAACATCAAGCTTCCCATACATAACATCATCCACTTATTCCTGTAAAATAAAAATCTGGGCAAGTGGGTTGGTTTTGAGCCATTAAACACTTTCAAAGATCTCTGGGACGTCCAGTAGGTAAACCCACAGGCCTGTCTAGAAGGTTGAGCTTTTAGAAAAGAAGCAACTCCATATGGTGTTGGACTAATTAGAACTGTCTTGACTCCCTACTCTTTCCACCATCTGTCTCCTGAATGCTTGATTATGCCTTAAGGAAACATTACCCTCTGGATCACTTGTTAGTCTTAAGCATAACAGACTCCTTATATCTTTCTCTTGGCCATCTGGCACTCTTCCCCATTCTCTTTACAAGGTCTAAAGACAAATTCATCAATCCTTACCTTTTTCTGCCCATGTAAGCTGCCCCATTATGAGTAGGTTCACATGGAGATCTGTAAATTGCATTTCTGCAGTTCTGACATAGGACCCTGTAAATGCTGATTTAGAGAAAGTATTTCCCAGTAATACCTGGAAATCATGGAGAACACTGACCTAATACCTAGCAGTCTCTCAGAAATATAGCTTCCAGTCATGCAACTTTACTACTTTACCCAAAAGGCTGAGCCCAAAGACTTCCAGGGAGTCAGTTGTACTGGTCCCCATGAGTCACAGCTGATCTGAAAAAACAACATTCTTAGGGATGAAGAATTCTTCTTAGGGAACAATTCTTAGGGAGAAGATACTGGGAAGCATGTGGCATTTTGCTACATCATTGTATTGTTTTTTGCATAGAAGTCACATAAAGGAAAACGTAGTGGGTAGCCACTGGCTGGATTCCAGTCACCCACCAAAACCTCTCTATCACTCTTCTCCACAGCTGGAGAGAGGAGAGAAAATATAACGAAGGGGTCATGAGTTAAGATAAGGACTGGGAGAGATCACTCACCAAATACCATCACGGGCAAAACAAGCTAGAATTAAAATTAGAATTAATTTAGTTTATTACTAACAAAAGCAAAGCAGGATAAAATAAAGCCTTCAAAAGACCTTGCCCCCAGCTCTCACTCCTTCTCAACTCTACCTCCTACCCCGGAGGGTAGGAGAATGCTCACAGAATGGGGTTATGGTCAGTTCATCACCCATTGTTTCTCCCACTGCCCAGGGAGAGGAGTCATTCCCCTGCTGAACCGTGAGGTCCTTCTCTCAGGAGACAGGTCTCCATAAACTTCTCAAGGGTGAGTCCATCTCATGGGCAACAGCCCCCCTCAAACTGCCACAGTGTGGGCCACTCTTCCACAGGGTGCAGTCCTTCAAGGACAGGCTGCTCCAGTGTGGGCTCTCTCCTCGGGTCTCCCATAAGGTCACAGCCTCCCCCCAGGCATCCACCTTCTCCAGGATGGAGCTCCTCCATGGGATGCAGGTGGATCTCTGCATCGTCATGGACCTCCATTGGCTGCAGGGGCACAGCTGCCTCACCATGGTCTGCAGCAGGGGCTGCAGAAGTATCACTGCTCCAACATCTGGAGCACCTCCTGTCTCTCCTTCTCCACTGACCTTGTTGCCTGCAGAGTTGTTCCTCTCATGTTCTCACTCCCCTATTCTCTGGACACAAATACAACTCTGCAACAACTTTTGTTTTTTCCTTTCTTCTCAATTCTGTTATCACAGAAGACTTATTACCATTTTCAATTGTCCCAGTCTCAGCCAGTGGCACATCCATTTTTGGAGCATCCAGGGATTGTCTCGGCTGGACATGAAGGAAGCTTCTGGCAGCTTCTCAAAGAAACCACCCCTGTAGCCACGTCACTACCAAAGCTTGGCCAGGCAAACCCAGTGCAGAAAACAAAATGAAATTTAAGGAAATCAGGAAGATAAAAGAGTGTGGAGGGATGGGGAATGAAGACTGGAAGACAAGTAACCCAAAATTGAAATGAAAATTGAAATTATAAAATGGTAAAAATCTACTTTGTTATGGTCCTGCAGTTATGTAGAACTTTTTCTAAAACAATATTTGCCTAAAACAGAGCAATGTTCTTGAACATTTAAATTTTATGAGATATTCTCCTCTGAAATCTTACCTCAAAGTTCTTGCAACCAGTTCTTATGAAGTCATAAGCACATAAAACCTTAATACTACTTCAGAAAAGCTGGAAGTACTAAAATGGTGATTTACAGCTAGAAATCTCCATACTTTTAAATGTAGATGGCATAATCCTAGACATGGCAAAGATCTAATCCATTTATCAAAGAATGGCTGCCAGTAACATGTTTTTTGGATGAAGGAAACAGATCAGTTTCCAACTGAATTGTCCACGGGAAGTATGGATAAGCCAAGAGCAACATCAAAATATTTCCCATTCTATTTAGGAGAACTCCAGCTGAGATATCTCAATACAAGGGTTTTATTAAATGATACAGTCATATGACAAAGAGAAGTAGCATTGAATGAATACATTGGTTTCAGAATTAATATGGTACATGAAAAATTTAAATGAGAAATGGAAATAAAACATGGAAGAAAATGAAGATAACTATGTCATAAGACCAAGAAAATTGGAAAGAACATGTGACTTTAGCAATGCAGTCCCTGAAATAAAAAACTATCTATAATTTCTTACACATTTAGTCTACCGAACAGAAAATCTTAAAATCTAAGATGAACTGAAGAACTACTGGTAATAACCAGGGGACTTGAATGGTAACAAATTCAGCCCTAAGAAATAGACTATTACTTGAGTGATTTACAAGTGTGCTCTGAAAGAAAAGTATAAAAAAGAAAAAGATTGAAGAAAAAAAGAATTCTGCTATTGCTATGGAAAGGGACTGCCTTGCAGTATAGACACCCAGCATTTGAGGAAAACAATGACTTATGTGGGAAAGGCATAACACTTTTATGAAGTGACAGACACAGAGTCATTATTAATACTTTAAGTCACAAGATTATTTTAATGTAAAAAAACAGTAGAGCCCTCAAAACCCAGAAATAAAAAATGTGTATGCAATGCAAGAGAAAGCTGGTGAACAAGGAAACAGAAATAAAACAAATTTTTCTACTTCATGGAAATAAATAAGTACTTTTTTTTCCTTCCTCCCTTTTTTCTTTTTTTTCTCTTTTTTTTTTTAAGAGTTAGCAGATTCTAAGATAAATCACATAAACAGATAAATAGACTCAGGAGCATCAGTAGCTGTTAAAGCAAAGAGGAAGAGAATCACACACTAAGTCATACAATATCAGATTTTATCCACATGGTGTAAAAAGTTCACTAGATGAGAAATGTTTATCTGTGACTTCAAGAAGAGATAAAAAACATAAAAGCAACCAAAAAAATCCCTAAACATCAACAAACACACATTTTCCCCCTGCCCCAACTGCTCACTACAGTTGTTGAAGGGTGGTTCAGGAAAATAATTGTCCTTTTCAAGGAGATGTTGAGCAAAACGACAGTACTGCACAGAGATAAAACAGCATCTCCCATATTATAAAAACATAGAATACTGTATCTTGGTGTATCACAGACAGAAGAAGAGCTACTACAACACAGGGAGAAAAAAAATAAAACCAAAGCAAAGTAAAGCAAAGCAAAACAAAACAAAACAAAAACAAGAAGACACTATCAAAAAGGAAGCACTGGGATGTATTTACAATACTGAGTATTAATGGCAAGTACACCTATAGGCATTGATACCATACAGACAGACCGGTGCATAAAACCAATCTATATTGCCATCTATGTATTTTAAATAAAAACAATATTTCCTTTTATAAATGTGATCTTTAAATAATAGGAAATTTTCAGGATTCAAAGTTATAGAAAATAAAAAGTGAGATTTTTAGAGGATAATAATTTGAGGGGTAGATTTGCTTAAGATTTTTCTTTTAAGTGGTATGCTGTTTTACTAATGGATGTGTGAAAGTAAAAGTGATTCCATAAAAATATTTTAACTCTTAAGCATTCGTCATAACAGAGTATCTGTAACTTTTACTTGCTACCTAAAATTGCTTGCCCCCAAACTTGTATTTTTCTAATCCTGTCCTAAGAAAATTCTTGCAATTAAGGTGAACAGAAACTGACCTCTGACATACAGCTGTTTGTAGACATGAGAAGTTTGGGTGCTGGATTTGTTAAGCATTATTGTCAGCAAAGGAAACCTTTGAGAAAATTGACTGAAAGAGGCAGCATTTCAGGAGAATAAAGTATATGAGACAGCATTTCAGAATTTTAGCTGAATGAATCTACAAATATGTCCTCCCTCATTTTCACTCAGCAGGATAAACAAAAACTGTAGATCACTACCAGCTGCACATTCAGTCAGGCTAGTAACAACTTTAAAAGCACAGAAAGCACAATTCTATTTCATATGCAGGTTGGAAATTTCCTAAGGTACAGCTGTAAAAAGTCTAGCAGCTTTAATTTGGAGGTATATTTTTCAAATATATTTCTGCAGAGCTCATTTTTAGTACATTTTTTTCAAAAGCCCAACTTTTGACTTTGTTATTTGAAATCTGAAGATAAAACAGCAGGAAAAAACAGAAAGATAGGGACTGAGATAACAAGATTAGGACTGAAAATAGTACTCAAATCTGTCAAGGACAAAAATCTTACATGTTATTTGTCAAAACAATGACCTTATAGTGTGAAAAATAAACTTTCTAGAGCAGTGAATCCATCAGTCCCAGTGATGACTACAGTTAAAATTAAAATCCCCTGTATTTGTGAGACTTCTTTCATAACATGGGTGGGACCAACATTGAGATTTCTTGCAAGATAATAAGGATTTTTTTCCACTACATCTCTTTGGGATCTGGAGTCTTCAAGGCCTCCCTCTCCCTCTCCCTCTCCCTCTCCCTCTCCTCATTATACGCTTTCAGGGTTTTCCACTACTGTATCCTAAATAAAACCTTCAAAAATACCTTTATTCTTTCAAAGTCACATATCTCATCTTAAGCAGCTCACTAATTTCTCAAAACCTGGATGACTAAACCAGGCTCACAATCTTTGTTTTCTGAACTGTCTAAAGCTGTCTTTTAAAGTGTTCATGCTACCACCCTCAGTCATCCAGAAACAGAAGTCTCCTTTGATACTCTCCCTCTTTTTCCCCTACAACTTCCATATCATAACCAAACCCTTTTGGAACTTGTTCCACAATTGAAAAATCCCCGCATACATCTACCCACTTACATATTTTTGGTTTTCTTCTGAAATCTGTCATTCAATGTAACTCCTCCACATCAGGCATAAGAAAATACATTTTGCAGGGTTTCTCTAACATTAAAATGTGTATTTTTTGTTGTTTAGGTATAAATACATTTATATGTATACATATATATATATTATATACATGCACACATTATTATATCAATAGAAGAATAGAAACAGCATCAAAAGAAGAGTCAACAATTTGTTCCACGTGAAAATGTCATATCTAAATCACCTAAAAGAGCTATGAAACTCTATGTTGGTTGTAAATTTGACCATACATCTACCCCTTTTACCTGATCAGTCCACATAATCTTTGAGCTTATGTTTTTCTTTATTCTTCCACTATCATTTATGTTTGTATTCACTCTAATACAGCCTTCTAGTATAGACATTAAACCTTTTCCATATAGCATCTAAAATTTTTCAGCTGTTGCAGAACAAAAGATACAGCTGAACTTGAATCTCTATTTGTTGGAAATTTTCTCTAATAAAAAGAAAGAAAGTAGTATAGCAGCAAAGAGTAGCACATCTACTCTCAAGCTAGCTCTTAAGGTAAAATAGAATGAAGACCCTGGAAACTTCCGTGGAGCTGAGATGATTCACTCTGAATTGTTTGTTCACTTCTAATCCCCAATTGCTGATCCTTTTCCACAACAACAGCAAATGGTTTTTTTCTTATTTTCTAAACTGTCTGCAGACACTTATATCAAAGCACAGTTTTCTAAACTCCAACTTCATGTTTTTTTTATTTTTGTCAACATTCAGTTGCCTTCAATTTTCTTCAAAAAATCACCTCCTGGAACAAAAATGCAGAAGATATCTCAAGTGAATCAACTAAATTAAACAGCAATTGTATCTCTAAATCCAATTCATATGGGACCACTAGCTACAACTTTAGTAGCATTCAGAAGTAAACAGAAATTAAACATCACCAAACAGTATAATTATTCATTTGAAAAATCCTTTCAAATGGCTGAAATCCTCTCCTCCTCTTAAAAGACATGAAATTATTAATAACAGCTGGTTTGGATACAGCCCTGTTGATATTTGTATGATGTCCCATTATTGTGAATGGGGTCTGGCTTCCTGCCAGATCCTGATGTGGCTGCAAGCTGTTTCAAGTACCAGCTAGTATGGAAGCTGTCAGTCAAAATATGCTTCTTTTATCATCACGGTGGTATTTTACAAAATATCGGAATGAGATGCCACGCTTGCATCTGCTCCAGCGTGAGACGCAGCGTATCACCCAGGTCCAGAGCCAGATCCTTTCGAGTGCTGTGCCCATGGGTATGCTAACATCAGGACCATCCTTCAGAGGCTGACTTTCCACTGGGTAATTTGGAATCTTATCAAAAGCCCATTGAAGTCAAAGGAAATATTCCCATTGATCTCAGAGGGCTTTGATCAGGCCCATGGTGAGCATGTACTTTAGCAGTCTTTTAGTGCTCTTGCAACATGCACAGCCAAATGAATACACTTAATCTTTCGAGTAAAAATATGAAAGTCAGCACAGTTCAGCTGACCAGAGTAGGAAGTCAGAAGGACACTTAACATGTGGAATTTGTGACCTCAAAGCCTTTTTTAGCTACTAAAGTTCAAACTTTAAGCAATCAGGAATATTCAAAATTGCCTTTGTTTAGTTGCTGTTAAAGTCTGTCCATTCCCCTGCTTCTGCTGGTGAGGTCCACATAACATTTAAATTATTGCTGTGGCATAAAGCTCTGATAAGAAGCCATATTTTAGTGACCAGTTCACACCTAAAACCCATTGACCCTAATTAAATAGATGTTTTCTGCTGAGCACAGAGGCATGTTTCAATGTGTGCTCATACCATGGTTAACCCACCCTCACATGTGCAAATCAGGAATGACAACCTCTCTATTCGAGAGCTTTTATGTATGGGCCTTCCCACTGCCACTGTTTCAAACCCCACTGTCTGACTAGAGAGGGATTTAAATACCGCCCACGTTCCCTCAAAGTTTTAATTTAGTTCTAATTATTGGATTAATGTGAAGAATGGGCATAGGCAGTCCTTTCCTGGCCATGGTTTAGAAAGGATATACTATTCATTGCCTGGCTATCCCAAGATGGTTTCCTTCCCAGCAGAATGCTATTTACTCAAGGAAAACCTCTCTCCCTCAAAAGTATTTCAGGGAACTTCTATCTCAGATTGCTGATCTCTGTGAATATCTTTTCAAATGGCATGTGTGGGAAGTTATGAATTTGGCGGTAAGGTGTAAGAAAAATACTGCAGTAGATGTCACTGTTGTGGTTTTACGTTGTGTTTACCTTTGGACTTGCCTCAGCTCCTGCACCTTTAAAGCTACACTCTTTGGGAAAGCTCCCTTGCATTGAAGTGCTACAAAGGTTAGAATTAGGTGACCCACTAAAGACCCAGAAGAGATGTACGGTCTCCTAACAAATGTGTTTAACACTGCTTTTATAACCAAGATTATTTCAGAATTGCACTGATATCAGACTTCCCTGAAAACAGAAGTGGGAATTCATGCCTCTAGCTGGAGTAGACTTTAATCTTTTTTTAATGAAGTGACCTAGTAAGGAAAATCTACATGAATACTAGCAACTTGCTGCCAATATACAATAGCACTGATTCCCCTACTGAAGCATTTTGCAAGGTAATACCCACAGAGCCAGTGATTTAGTGGTACTGCTGGGGTATCTAAAGTGGAAATAAACTCATATGTTTATGCTTATGCTTCTGAAAGACAATTTTTAAATTCTTTTTCAAGATATCATTTCTATAACTAGCTACTGCTACATACTTGGTAACTGCAAAATGTGGCCTGGCATTCAGAAAAATCATCAGCGCTGTTCAGCACAACTCCAAAAACCATGTCAGTATCACATTATATTTGAATAATAATAAAGTGCTTAGAAATACATACACTAAGGTCAGTGCTGCAGACTTGTCATGGAGAAAACTGGGGCAAAGTAACTGGTTGGTGTTTGTCTTCTTATCAGAAGCAAAGCAATAATTTCTATACCAGATCATTTCTCACATAAGGCAGTTAGTCACAGGCACAACCCCCTACAATTTTTGAACTTTTTCTGATAGCCTTGTATTCAAGCAGAGTTGGGAGAAATATTTCAAAAGCATAAAAGTGACTTTAGGGCTTGAAGGAGACACTTCAAAAACAGTTCATACATATTGGGTTTTTAAGGTCCCTAAAGTAATGAACATTTAGAAGTGCTCAGACCCAACCATGAAGCCTAACAAGGTAACTTTGGCTACATCACAGTACTTGAAAATATGTCTAGAGCTCTCAATTCACTCTGCTGAGAGGGATTATGGTGCTACTTGTAGACTTTTAACTCTAAACTTAAAGTTGTGTCTCTATGTGGTCAACTTTGAAAAACTCATTGTTTGAGAAATAACTCACTTCAGAGATTTCTGGTTGGTGGAAGTTTTCAAGAGGGCCGTGTTTAGGAGGTAAAAATTTTTGAAAAAGACCATAGGTACAGGAAAAAGTCCTTAAAAGAATCCTGTGATTTGGTGAAAAAGTTATAATACTATCTGTTACAGTGGAAAAGAGCTTTAATTGGTTCTGCTTTCACAGCCTGTTGGGGGGTTTTTTTGTGGTGTGGGGTTGTTTGGTTTTTATTTTGTTTTGTGGTTTTTAGGGTTTTTTGTTTGTTTTTGAAGAGTTTTTTGGGGTTTTTTTTTGTTTGTTTCTGTGTGTGTTTGTTGTTTGTTTGTTTTTATGACCAGGCATTTTGTATCTAGTTGGGTTCCATTTTGGCTATTTCCTGTGTGTTTTAATTTTGGGGGTTTGGGTTTGGTTTTGGTTTTTATGCCACAATCAGGGGTTATGACATTTTAGGGGCTTCTACACAAATTTTAGCCATTAGAATATTTGGAAATCTGTGACAGAATCAGAAGTCTGGCATAAAGCAGTACTAGAAGTACTACCTACCAGTCCTTTACCATGGAAACAGAGGGATAGACAGCTGTGTCAATGTTGCCATGGTGAATAAGGTGAGATTAGTTTGTGGCTGGCAAACAAGAGCAGGCATGTTCCAGACTGGTAATGCTACACTCACTTACCTGAAGGAATACGGTTGTTTTATATGGGGAAAATTGGTCCCTGTAGCAGTAGAAGCACATTTGTACAAAACCAGTGACTCACTGTGCATCACTGGAAAGCCTGCAGATGAAATTTCCGAGTATTCCAGTGCCAGAGATTGATCTTTGCAGTTCATGGTTTTGGGGCCAGGTGAGCTTTGAGGCTTTTGTTATTTATTTTTGAAGGAGGGGCTGTATGGATGCTGTGGCAGTAGAAGGTGATACAATATTTAACCAAGTGACTAGCTGCAGTAAATCTGTTGTAAGAATTCAGTATCCATTTTGCAATCAACATTTCATCTGCGATTCTTCTATTGAATTGTAGTAAGAAATTGCATCTTTTCAGCTCTGGTGTCATTTAGAACAGCACCCCATCTTTTCCTGACACTGTTGCTGTAAAGAGAGTTACTAACAGTTAGGCAAGCTTCCATAAAAATCCCTTTGTTCCAGCACAGAAAACTTTATTCCATAAAGATGGACTTCTGACACTTTGCTACAGATGATGAGACATAGCGGTATATTCATTAGTCATGGAATCTAACACACAATCACAAAACAAAATAGAAATCATCTTATCCCCCAAGTGGTCAAACCCTCTTCAGTGTTAGACTGTGTTATTTATCTGTCCATCTGGGATTGTGTCATTCTTTACTGCTGCAGCTCAGTGACTTTGTGAGAGGAGGATATTTGTCTTTAAAAGTTCTGGTGATGGATTTTACATTGGAGTACAAGGGCATCCTGGGGGAGAGAGAATCTCTGTGTAGAATTAATCTTTTCTTAAGTAAAAATGCTACATCTTATCTAGAAAACTGGCAACTAATTTTGCTGTCAAACATCTGCAACCATTTTAGGTTATACCTCTTCTTTCCTTGTATTAGTGCATTCAACATCGATAAATACTAAGACAAGGATGTACCACAGTTAAATCCAGGGCTGAAGGGGCAGCAATAGTGTCTTCCCTTTATTGAATAAAGCAATCAAAGGAAGATACAGCTGTCAACAATCCTAAGGTTAAGTCACTGATTTCAATACCTGAACTATGTATTTAGGTGCCGATTCTTAAAGTCTTGTTCAATTCTATGTATTTAACAAATGTACATTTAATAAAGTATCACTTTGATCTATTGCTGTTTTAAGTTCTGAAAAAATTATTCTCATTCATAAATACCTATATCTAAAAAATACAGAAATTCTCCAATATTTTTAAGGTGATGAAAAACACGAATTATCTGCACAGTACTTCTATGAATAATTGCACTGCGTAAGTCTATTAAAATATAAAACTGATGTCGTTTTAAAGGTGAACATGGTGAAAGACCATGCAGTTTAATAATCTCTTGAACTAATGTAGATTAGTCTGGGCATTGAGTTTGTATTTTGAGCTGAGAAATGCAGGTTTCTGAAAATCAACAGATCTACAAATGTGTATCAGGGTTCTTGAATGTTTTTCTTTTTTTGTCACCACAGATGGTGCAGTTGACTTCACTGGAACTTTGATTGAAATATCCGAATTTGATACAGTCAATATTGAATCCAGGCTCTCATGTGCGTCACATAAAAGTAAGACTATTTTAAATTATGGATATAAAGTTTCTTCTGAAATAAAAAGTGAAAATGAGAAACTAACAATTGCAAGTGGCAATAGCACTGGTAAAAACTGCATAATCTATTTCCCATGCCAGAAATGTCTCCTTACCTTCTGCTTTGTATTCATAGATTCAGAGAACAAATGGTGAAATTTCCTGTTAAATTTTATCAAACTATCTCTAAAAACAGAACCTGAGATGTTATGATTTGGAAAAAAAAAAATTATATATTTCAGAGTACTCAAAATCAGACATTTTACAAAATCGATTTTTGCTGAGGGAAATCTTCAGTGCTAATACAAGATAATGTGAGCAGATGTTTTAAAACTCTCTATATTATCTAAAACTACTACATTCCTCTTTGGCTACCACCTTGGGGCACCATTACATTTGCTTTTTCTTGACTTTAATGTGAACTTAATGAATTACTGCTTCTCCTCCTCTTCTCATTTCTGCTCCAGCACCAATCTCAGGTCAGTCCCACAGCCATTTTTGCCAGCACCACTAAGTGAGTGGTACACCACAAGTGATAGAGGGCAAGCTATGAAGTATAGTTGGGGAAAAAAAATCATAGGCCAAATCAAAATCATTTGCCTCTAGGATGTCTGGAAATTAAGATCCTGCTGTTGATTTTCATCACAGATCAGTTCAGAACATTACACTACTTTTTTCAGGTTATGTTATGAGAATATTACATGTCTTCAGAGTACAGAAAACCTTTTGAAAACTTATTAAATATTCCAAATAAGTTCTGGGGAAAGAAATACCAATATGGGAAATTAAAGTCTTTTATTAAACATTAAAATAGAATTATTTCAACTACAAGTCTGTGATGAGGTTTAAAATAGAAGCCTGAAACAAAAAGGGAACCATTACATTTAAAAAAACCCAAAAACTGAATGAAGACAGAATTTCTTGCAAGTAATATCAAATGAATTAAACATTTCTGAGCATTGTGAGGATTTTTAAAAAAAAAGTTATTACTCATGTGGCTTTTTTTTTCTTCTATTGGTGTTATACCAGTTCAAATATAGCCTTCAGCAACATAACTGTTATATCTAAATAACTTAGTATATGTCTGTAGAAGTTCATATGTAGAACTCCCTATAAAATCTCAATAAGTGGTGATGTTATCTCATTTGGCCTGCCCAGTGTTCAGAGATTTGTTGTCTGAATCCTTTCAAACCACTTCAGAGTGCTATTGAGCACACAACTGTTCTTTAATATCCTGCCTTTGGGTTACTAGCTGAATTTTCTCCTCAGTTCCTCCAAAAGTCTGTAGTGCACATCCAAAATAATAGAGTTTTGGAGATCAGTATTGGGAAGGTATTTCCCTTGACTGTCTTTGAGTCTTTTTGTAGGATACTATCTTTTCTCATAAGCCAAGCTTAGACAGATATCTACATACACTATCTACACTAGAAAGTATCTACAGAGACTTTCACATCAATAGGCTAAGCTTTTGCTTTCCATTTGAGGAAAAAAATCTCACTTTAAAGGACAACTGTAAATCCATTACTTTAAATTGCGTAGGCTCTGGGGCTGAGGAGCATGCCCATGGAAGTCTATGCCATGGATGGCATGTGGTAGATCAATATGGAGTACTCCAGACAGAGAGAGGTCTTATCCCTGAGCTGTGGCTGGCACAGATCTTTCCTGTGAGAATTTTCTTGTGTTTTTATAAACAAAGATAAAGTTTGGATGTTATTAAAACAGTTTCTCGAGATGTGCACAGTTCGGGCCTGGCCAATAGGCTTAGGGGGAGGTTTTGGACTGACCAATCTGAGTGACGTCTGAAAAGTCTATATAAGTTGGGAAAATAAAAAAATAAATCTCTTTGATACATACAACTTCTGGAGGGTCTTTTCTATCTGCTAGCGGCTCAACAGCGACACTGAGCAACCCCAGTCAAGCTCCATGCAGCACACAACAAGCACTGGGGCTCAGACACACAGCACTTGAGTGTGCTCTGCCAAACCTGATCATCTGTGTCTGCAAAAGCACTTTCTGACTTAGCCACACAGACCACCAAGTTATCTTCACTTTTGTATTTATAGTCTGCCCTCACTGAACAAAATTGTCATAGATATTCAGAAGGGAAGAGGAGGAGAGCACTGCCAAATGTCTTGACTACAACGAAATTTTCATATATGAAACTGCAGAAAAATGTACACAGTAACTGATTTACTAATGGCTGAAATACATTGCTTCTCCCCCTTTTCTAGTGAAATGTCAAATTCTATAGTGTAAAGCATGGATATTATAAAAATGGGTGCATAACACAGATGTAGAAAGCTGAAAAGAGAATGAAAGTTAATACTTTAATAACACCTTTATCTACATCTTTTCCTTTTTCTCCCCCTCTTCACCCATCAGCTCTGATGTTGTTTTTCACAATTTCTTTTGTGTTTCTCATTTTCAAACATCTGAATAAAAGAGGCATGTGGTTTGATGTCCCAGTTGACTAGATTTTAATTCTACTTGATTCCTGGTATCAGTTAATATAGTAACATTTAACGTACTCTCTAATCATTTGAAGCCTTGTACATGTGTACTTGCCAAGATGTTGACCCAGTAATCCAAATATTGACTGCAGAAATAGTGACTTATATGTTGCATTATCAACTGGAGAGCTATACACCAGTAATTTAGAGCTTGGCTACAAGAAGGCAGAATGCAAACCTAGATATAGCATACCTCCAAATATATAAACATATTATCCTCAAAATTATGTACCAAATGTAAGTATCAAAAATCATAGAAGCTGTTAAGTAAATAAATGATAAATTTTCAAGGAAAATTAGTTATTAATTTTTGATGGAAGACTTGGACAGACCAATTTGCTGAACTCGTCTGCAATTCAAGGATAATTTCTATTTAAAGTCTGTTTGCTTTTAAACTAAAACAGGGTCTTCGATGTCCTCCCCTGTAAGACCCTGAAAATCTACCTTATTGCTGGGCTGTTGTTTCCTGGTAAAGGATGTTTCAGAACTACAGCAATTAGTTTAGACTTGAGAATTCTAGGTTCAATTTTCAGCTATTTCCCAGGCTTCATATCTCTTCTCCAATATATGCACATCTTAATTTTCCTTACCTAACTTTAAAGTTAGAAGATTTTATCTGAATTTGCTATATAGATTCCCATAATGGTTGGCATATCCTGTCCTAATATTATAGGAATTGTCTTCTGGAAGTGCTTCTTTTCCTTTCTGTAATAAAAAGATTTATAAAGACTGATTTTGTAACTTAGGCAGCTAAGCTGAAGTTCTAAATTTAGCAATATGAGCACATTCCTCAAAATACATTATTTACTGAGGAAATCTTGATTCTCACCTAGGCAAGTCAACTAAATTTTTTAAACCTAAGACTATCTGAGAAGGGTAAAAATAATATTTTTGTGAGATAGTTTTCAACCTATAGATGCCTTTCTTATAGCTATGTCTAATTTTGTTATTTAGCATTATTATTTCTGCATATAATATATACGACTATTATTTGTATGTGTGTTCTTTTTGTTTGTGTTTCTTCTGTTATTGGTAATTATTTGTATAAATTTTTGCTCAACACCATCTGTCTGTCAGTATCCATCTGCCATCTCTAGTTTTAGGCTTAGATTACAAGATCTTGGAGGATGATTCATCTTTTTCTTCCTGACCCATTACAAGTTACTCTTGGTTACTACAATGTCTACGAAGTCTACTTCTGAAACAGTAGCCCACTGAAAATGGTGGTCTAGAATCAAAGAATAAAAAATTAATCATTGCTCCAAAGAGGTGGGATAACAAATGAGTGCAGACAGACAGATGGCAGAGTACAGGGAGGCAATGAGACAAAGTTAGCCAGCATGATAGGTACTGTATTACAACAACAGCCTTCTTATTTTCATGTCTTTTGTAGACATAATAATAATTTTAAAAAAAGGTACGTCAGGAAACTCCTCTCAGTGAGGGATATGTCTAAGCACCAGAAAAAAACCCAAGATGCTTATTCAACAACACAGTGCGTTGGGGAGCGAACTTCAGCTAAGTGATGGGAGTAACATTATAGAAAATGTAAAAGGTCATGGAAAGCTCCTAAAATTGAAACAAGTCACTTAATTTGTGCCATAAAGGAACATTAAGAAAATAACGCAAAGCTGAGCAGGAAGATGATCAAAGCAATGAGATAAGAAAATGGTATTTGCAGCAAAATTTCAAACGGCTGTGAGTAGGGCAAACCAAGGGGGTATGCAGCCAGAGAAGTGGAAAGTACAGTCATGAGACAGGCAACAAAGGTAACTGGAAATGCTTTGGACATTTAAATATGGTTTCATTATACAAAACAAACTGCAAGTGCTGATGTAGCAGACACATGCAAACAGAAAAGCTTCTGGAAAATCTACATTATTGGTCACATTTGAGCATTAATAGTAGAAGAAAATAATTAGTGAGCAAAAATTCTGCTCTATATGCAGGGATTTGTTGGAGAAGTACATAGTGAGCTACACTGCCCATGCGAATCTTCAGCAGCCTGATGACCATTTCTTGATTCTAATTCTTTTATGGGCAGACCAGACAAAAGTGTCAGTCTGAATTTTTTAGATTATTTTAGCTGTCCCAGTGTCTTCAGTAATTCATAGGATTTTCCATCACTGTCATGCATTATTTAAATTTGTGAGTCATTTTGAGTTAAAGACAGAAACTGAGTAAGAGAGTTGGTAAAAAATACAGCTTTACTGTACTTACCTGACATGTCTCCTCTTCCTTGCTACATTTATTTATGATAGAGAACATATGAAAATTGCTTCTGTAAGTCATAGATTCACTTATTCATGGATCCCTTTTTCACATTCAGTTTGCTCCCTGAACAGCAGAATCTGCAAAGGACAGAGTTCAGAGATAGTTTACAACACTTACACATAGAAATGTTCATGAACAAAAATGAGTCAGATACTCTCACCACATATTAACTAGAGTCCCATAATCCTGAAAACATTTTTTCCACTGAATATTATATGGACTCCTAATTAAAAATATAGACAAATGTGCTGAAAATGTTTTCGACTGAGAATTATATGTTGTTTTTTAGCTTCAGTGTACAATAAATCAAAATCATATAGGTGTTTAAAAGCAAAAGACTCAAGGTTAAGGACTTGACTCTATTGACTCAGTCCTCAGGAAAAGGTATATCTGAGCTATATCACAGAATCACAGAACTGCTGAAGTTGGAAAGGACCTCAAGATCATCTCACCCAGCTCTCTGATCAAGCAGGACCACCTAGACCTGGTTACAAAGGATCATGTCCAGACAGCTTTTGAATATTTCCAAGGATGAAGATTCCACAACACCCTTGGGCAACCCATGCCACTGCTCAGTCACCTTCTCACTGAAAAGTGTGTCCTGATGTTTAGACTGAATCACCCATATTTCAGTTTGTGCCCATTTCCTCTGTTCCTGTCACTGGACACCACAGGAAAAAGCTTTTTCATACCTTTGTTTAAGCCGTGTCTATATGTTAGTAAGATCCCCAATCAGCTATCTTCTCTGCAGACTAAACAGTTTCAGTTTTCTCAGCCTTTCTTCATATGAGAGGTGTTCCAGTCCCTTAACCACCTTAATGTCCCTTCTTTAGAGTCTCTACATGTCTCTGAAACAATACAATGCTGGACAGATCACTCCAGGTGGGGTCTCACCTACTGTTGAGTACAGGAGAAAGATTACATCACTTGACCTGCAGGTATCACTCCTAACGTAGCCCAGGATACCAATAGTCTTCTGAGTGTCAAAGACACCATTTAAGTTCGTGTTCAGGTTTGTGCCAAACTGGATCCCTAGGTCCCTATCTGCCAAGCTGCTTTCCAGATGGATGGCCCCAGTTTGTACTGGTGCATGGAGCTGCTCCTCTCCAGCTGCAGGACCTGGCACTTCCCCTTGTTAAACTGATCCCTGGCAGGTAGCAATCCTGACCAGTCACTAGTTTTTCATCCTTCCTTCTTCCCAAAATTTTCATTTACATTGATGGTGGGGGCAAACCCAGTCTGCTGCTACTCTGCAGATGGTGTGTGAAGCTATTCAAGCTGCTGAGTCTCAGTGAAGTTCCTGTCTTTTTCCCTTTCTTCTTCCATGATGCTCATTTCTTTTCTTAATTCCTCCACCTGCTGAGACAGCTTCTCCACGATGGCAAACCTTCCCTACAAGATAGAGGCACATCTTTCCTGGAACTCCCTCCAGCCTCAAACTGGTAGGGCTGATTCTGCTGCCTGAGACTTTGTGTTGAAACCTCTATCCTTTCAGGGACAGCTGCTCCAACACCTACTGAGCAAAGTGCCTTATGACGTTACCACCATGTGTCAGTCTGAATTTCTAGTGAGACTAGTACAGCAATAGAATTTCATTTGAGGTCCCCTTTGACACCCCCTTCTTTCATCTTTATGCACAGACTGCAGTGTCTGTTGGCCTTCTCTGTTTGCTCATGTTAGCACATTAAATCTATGTATTCCAAATCTCAGGTCATCAAAAGATACAACTGTTCCATGCATAACTCAGAATAAAATTTTTATTCTTGGAAACATTAAAGACACCATTGCTGCTTAGCTTTGCATAGGTCTCTTTCTTTTTCTGTGTACTATTACTAGACCCTGTATAAGAAAAGAGTCCCTTCTTCATGACTATCTGAAAGTCCACTGAGAAGCTCAAATTCTTTGATGCTTAGAACAGGAGTTTTCACACCTCTATTACATTAATTTAGCAGGAAATGTGTGAACCCCTTCATTCCAATCTTTTTTAAAGGCTATTTAAAGAAACCTCAAAGAAGATGTTAAGGAAACTTCCCAGTCGGACCATTCAGAAGGCACTCTGGCAATCACATTCCCACCACCCTAGGTTGTCACTGCTGGGACCAAAGCCCCTTGGCAGAGGGTGGCTCCAGTGACCAACGGGTCCTCCTTGGCTCCCCACACACCCCACTCACACAGTCAGACCAGGCTCCCTCACTGGTTCGACCCTAGGTTTCCCATGGCAGAGTCCCATATTTCTCACTCCATAAAGCCATTTATTCAAGGTGTAGTAACACCAGACATCAGACACTGGAACAGCCCCAGCTGGTGTCCCCAAGGAAGACCCCAGCCAAGGAACCCCTGGGCTTTTATACCCACATGGTCCAAGTACCCCAAAGTTTCGCCTTGTCCTTCTGAATCCTCAGCTTCTGCTGTGTCACTGAGTATTTGGTCACCTGGGTGGTGCCACAGAGCCCTTTGGTATGCAAAGGGAAAGCAATTCACAGCCTCTTGTCTCTGGCCACTCAGAGCTCTACCTGCGGCTGGCACTGTATCTGCACACTGCACTGAAGCCATTCAACAGAAGAGTTTTTGTAAGGTAGAATTAAAATAGAGGAAACATGAAATAAGGCCAGTAAAAGAAACAGTAAAGGGCAGTAAAAGGTGATATTAAAGATAGTAAAAAAAAAGGCAAAGAAAGGGAAAATAATGTCTAAAGAATGTGAGTTATGATAAAACCTACAAGAAAGCTAAACAGCTGGAAAGTTAAACAGACTTGTCATGCAAACTAAGTCATTCCTGCTTCTGTAGACTTGTGACTCTCTCACCTTCTTTGCTGCCAAATACAATATAAGACATGCTTACCAAAACCCAAAGGTTCTGTATTGTTGATTCATTTTTAAATCAAAGGATATTTTTATCTTTATAAATAATAAAGCATACAGACAAGCTTCTTCCATTCAGCTTGCAGAGACATACATGAATTCTTCAGTGCTACCTCAAGATATGATAAAATGGCAACCTCCAGATCGTTTTCTTCCAATGGAATATTCATCATGCAGATTATCTCCAGCTACAGTGCTAAAGGGCTGACGGTGTGATGTTTGTAAGTATGAAACCTTGGGGTCCCTGTGGCTTCCTTCAGCCCTCTGCCAAGAGCATGTAGATGGAGAGGGCCTCCCTTGTGTTACAGAACTGACAGCTGCCATCACTGCCATCATGAATCCCACTGTTACCTCTGCTGCTGAGAAGATTAGTTCCCTGGATGAATGAAAGCAGTTGTTGTCAAGCCAGGATGTTAAAGGAAAAACAGCTTTTGGAGACATGGCTGTGGAGACAGCCTGCATCCTCCATAAGGGCATTGCCATTCTTCCTCATCCTGCTCCCAGGAAGAACAAACTATTGGCTCCAAAGCCCATAACAGAAGAGTTGTTCTGAAATTTTTCATCAGACATATGCATCAGACTTTTTTACTTTTAATTTTCCTTCTATTTTCTTCACATTTCTTTATCATGAAATGGGTAGTACTGACATTATCTACCTTCCTCTTCTGTTTTAGTGAGAATATGCTCTCCTCTGAGGCACAAATTGGAGGTTCAGATTTTGCTAGCTGCAGAACTGGTGTCTGGATATTACATGAGATCTAGAAAGTCCATGCATGGAAATTGTTATAGATTCTATGTGAGATCTATACCTTTCTGGACGGACTGGCAACTGGAGGACAATCAGGCTAATTTGAAATCACTCAAATGGCACTAGATTGCCATGTTCAGATAGCTGAAAGCGTAGGAGAGAGTTCAGCTACAGCTGTAGGCTTTTACTAGAGGCAGTTTGCATGTGATGAAACTAGGTTTCCTAAATGCCCATTATGATTTGTCAAAAGAACGGGATTCACCTTGACTGTCAAGTGAGGCCACTACATGTTGCCACCAGAAATCCTACATTGAGCTCCTGATTCTAGTGAGATGAACATGTATCTCAGATCTCAGTTTCATTTCACTTAATTTTAAGAACTTATTTAACTCACACACCAGAAGAGTAAAAGATAGGGATATGAGCAATTGGAACTATGGGAAAGCAGTAACATAGAAAAAAAGATAGAAACCCTTGAGTATTGCCAAATAGGAGTAATTTGTTGCCCTAAGGAAAGGTTTTACAAATAGAGGGATAAATCTGGGCCATTTTCGTGAACTGGGTAATGACTGGTGTGGATGTGTGGCAGCCGGAGGTGGCCGCGCTGGAGTCCCAGTGTCCCCCGGTGAACGCGGTCCAGTCTCCAGAGGGAGATGAGTCATCGTCCTGGGACTCTGAAGATGAGGTTTAGCCACCACACTCCTCCCCCTGAAAGTTTGTTTTAAGTTTATAGGACAAAAGTTTCTGTTCCCCTCCCTGTAACCGCCCCTGTTGCCACCCCTTGCTAGAAGCTTCTGTTGTTGCCGCTCCCCCTTTTGGTTGATATGTAATCCCTCCCCCTGTTGTTCTGATTTGCTCCCCAGCTTGCCCCTCATTATTGTACCGGAGCCCGTTGGCTCCGCCCCTGCTGTCCCACCCCAGGAAACCCCATACCCTCCTTTATAACCCCGCGCTCTCTTTGTCTGTGGCCCTTGGTGCCTCGTGGTTGCTCGGAGCAGGACCCTGCGTCTCTGTCTCTGGGTAGCCACAGCTCCAATCGCCTGCGGTTCCCTCGACGCTCCTGCTACAGCTTCTCCTTGAATAAACTTGAGCCTTGAGGAGCTGCAGCTCTTTGGGACTGTCTTTACTCCTGGGGGACGGAAGCTTGCTGCACTCTCCCCTCCACTCGGACTTTCTCCTTTGCCACAGGGGTTGGCGAATCAACCCTTGAGGCCGACTGAGGCTGCCGGAGGGAGGACCTGGAGAGAGAGCGGGCCAAAGCCAGGCATTCTGGTAAGGTACATCGGCCTTATGAGAGGCCAACACAGTGCTCTACAACAGACTGGCATATGGAATTGTAAACCTGAATCTTCTGCTAGGTTGTGGGCATCTCTATGTCAGTCGTGTTTGCTGTTGCCATCCCGTCTTCAACACAGTTGTGATTATTTCAGCTTCCACTTCTGCTTTACAAAGTAATCTAGCAAGCCCTATGATTCACTAGAGAACCAGATGGACTACATTCAAGACATGAAATTACATGACATGGAATAATATGGTCATCCTCATGTGGGATTTACTATAGCACAGAACCTCACTGCTGTAGGAGATTAACTTAATTGCTGTCATGAAGTGCCTTTACCACACCAGGGAAAATTGTATTAATACAATTGATGTCTTCCTCTTGAATGTAGAATAATGATTGTTACAATATATTATCTAATGCTTATCAAACCTGAACAAACTGCTCTTGTAATTTTATTTCCTGTTGTTTTACTGGTAAGAACGGTATGAGATCTGCACTTTCCCTCTTGTGCAGAAACTGAAAGAAGACAGAGTAAAGGTAAAAACTAGAGTTCAGTTGTGGTACATGGTGGAAAATGAAATTTAAGTCAACAGAGATTGAGGCACTAATAGCTTGTAGGGAGAGATTATGTGATTCGTGGGACAACCCCCTTAATAATTCGTTTTATTTGGTTTTTTTTCTCCACTAAAGGGACATTTTGTGGCATGTGGATGCACATAGTAATTTACATAATAAAAGGAAGATAATTGTGCATGTGTGCATGTATATGCATGCATGCTTGATTATATTTCTTATACATCAACATAACAAAATTACATCTAAATGCTTAATTTATATATTTTAAAATTTATGTCTTTAAATTTATGTTGTAAGATGATGTGTATTTGTGTGATATATAATGGAAAAATATCATGATGTCTCTTGGATCTGTATTTATAATACACAAAGTTTACTTGGATAGCACTGGTGAATCTGAGCATGGCCTTACTGAACTATAGACTAGAAACCCTCTTGAAAGGCTTATGCTCTCAATATTCAAGGCAAGTAAAGAAAAATGGTAGCAAGGTAATAAGAATTTTTAAAGGAAATAAAAGAGAGTGTGTACAGTGTGTCCTTATTTACTTTTCACATGGTAACTTCACCGCCCACTCTCCTTTGTCTTGCTGCCTCGCCAGGTCTGCTGCACAGTCTTGATTTATGACAAGTTCTCTCCTGTTTTATTACCATCCATGAAGAAACACTGCCTCTCTTCGAACACAAGGTGCTTTAAAAAAAGTCAAAAATAAGCAACTTACTATATTTGCCCAACACTAAGTTCCTAGCCCTTCCTGCCCTGTTACAGTGGGAGAATTTCTCTTGTGCCTCTTACAGGACTCTCATATAAAACGGCAATTTCTTATACCTATGTGCTCTGTCACACAATATTGTTATTCTGCACAAATAAATGGTAAGCCTACAAATCACATGATTCCAGTGTGTTTTCCTATAAAATAGATTTATTAAATACAGACTATCCTCTTCTTTTCATTACTAGTCATTTAGCCTGTGAAGCAGTCCTTGAAAGGGAAGAGAAAACATATGACAACTAGTAATTTGCAAGAGCTGGATCTGCTTCAGTGAACAATAGCATTACCTGAGATAGTCTTGAGATCCAATAGTGAGCTCATAGGTCAGACAATACCAGACCTTCTTCAAATAACAGAATGGCTTCTCTCGGGCACTTTGTATTTCTGTAAACGTCTGTGTGTCATCTTGCTCAAACAAATAGAGAGAAGGTAGGAAATACAGAGAACGAGAAAGCTGTGGAAGAATACAATGGAAGGAAATAATTTTAATCTCTCTGGACCTAACTAATTATGAAGAGAAAATGACTGATGCCTCCAGTTTAAGTAAATCATTAGTAATTTTCTGCACTAAGAGAAATAGCTGAGTTCACAGAGATGTTATAAAGATTTAAGATCATAAGTGCCTAAGTGCAAAGTAAGACATAGTGGGAAATACTCTTAAAAGGCAAATGCAGTGACAAAACTCCCTATTGCTTTTAATAGATAATAAATGGGACTTCTCTGAGTTATCTTTTCAAATGTACATTTCAGGGAAATGGCAAGAATTTTTTTTCAGAAGACTTAGGTAGGGAGGGATATTAACTAGAACAATGATAGTTTAAATTATTCTGCAAGATATGACAGGGATATAATGAAATACTACAGAGGGTTATGACTTCACCATGCAGATATTGTGTGCATGTAACACAAAAGGATAAGAGTCCTTTAACATTAAAATTAGGAAAAAATGAAGCAAACAGACTTGACATGTGGCTCTTATAATGAAGATGCACCTGGTATACCTTTAATAAATCTAGATTCCTTTATTAATACAGTAAGTACACTTAGTAGAAGCATGATGATAAGAAATTCACTGTCATTGTTAATACATTAATCCTAGAAAAAATGTAAACAGAACAGAGCTAAATGGAATTATGTGTCTATTTACAAAGACAGGTGGGTTGAAATCTAATTAATTTATTTTATACTTCAAGCAACACTTGAAAATATCTGAAAGCTAACATGAGTAGTCCTGCAAATTCTTCTAAATGCTGTAACAATTTGCAGGTCAAATTTAATCACTGATAAAAAAATCTTATTAAATGTATTTTGATTTCTTAAATTATTCTTGGATGTTTTTGAAGGAGCAAAAAAGAAGAAAAAAGAAAAATTTGGCATATGTGTTATCTGTAATTGTTTGGTTTTTTTTTTTTTTTTTGCATATCTATGTTTCTCAGCATGCAGATAAATATCCCATCTCTCTAGTGTGGAACGTTTGACAACAAGTATTTCCATGTCCAGATGGAAAGGACAGGATTTCAACTGCTTATATTTCCAGCCTGTTGCCTATAATTTTGTAGGCCCCGATTCAAGCATGCAAGTAAATTTATCTTTAAGCATCTGCCTCCATCTCATTAAGCACATGTTTAAGTCTTCTCTTGGAAAGGGATGCCTTCTGGAAAAGAGATCTAGAGTGATGTTACTCTCTGCTTCTCACACTGGATTGAGTCAATGGGTCTTGCAAACTGCAATTTAGAAAAAACAGAACCTTCTCACTATCAAATTAGCTTACTACATCTTCTCTCTCTCTCTTTCTTTAAGGAATGAAAAAAATTCATGATACTTGCAATTGTATGTCACATGCTCCTTTCTCTAGTCTATGTTGTTCTAATGCTCTGTCTCCTGTTCTCACACAGGGTTTGAATGCCATTGATTCCCTTAAATTTTAAAACATGAAGGTTAGTTTAGTGAGAACAGGTAGTTTTCTTCCTCATGTTTACATTAATACCACTTCTGTCGCTTTTTATTGCAATTCTTGGAGTCATCCCACCACCTCTTTTTGTAAGCAGCAAAAGAAGTGGTGTTACAGTAAACATCAGACCATTTGCAGCTGCTAAAAGGTTTAATAAAGTTGGAGCACATAGGACTGTTCCAGTCTGTACCTAAATCAATGGCAGAACTGCAGCTTGTAAGACTACATTGATTAAATTCACTACTAGAAGCCCAGCTGTCCGCAATCTCTAAAGAGGTATCTGGTTCTAAGATTGACCTGATTTAAGAAATACAAAATTTTGGCAAATTTTATATAGCATAAAATCTGAGAAACATTAAGAAGAATTAAAAGGACTACAGGTGTCCTATTTAAGGTAAGTATGAATTAAAAGGCTACTTTTCTTAGATGAAAGAGGTTGTTATATTATTTCATGTTGTAGGAGAAGACCAGTTTTGAGATCACCTGAAGAACCTGTATATACGTAAGTTCATGACCTGAGACAAGGTGCAACCCAGGGTCCTGGGAGAGCTGGCTGATGTAGTTGCCAAGCTACTCCCAATCAGATATGAAAATTCATGTCAGTCAGTAAAGGGAAATATTATACCCAGTTTTTTAAAAAGTAGAAAATAAAGGACCATGGCAACTATCAGTCGGCCTCACTGTGATCAGTAAGTGCCACCAAATTGAAGACACATGAGTTTAACTGATGGCCTGTTAGATGGGTAACAAAATGACTGGATGGCCATGTCCAAAGTGTTATCATTAATGGCTCGACATCCCAGTGGAGATCAGTAATGTGTCATGTCCCTCAAAGGTCCATACTGGGACCTATACTAATCTTGTCTTCATCAGTGACATGGACAGTGGGATTGAGTGCACTCCCAGCAAGTCTGCAGATGATGGCAAGGTGAATGGGGCAGCTGACCTGTGTGAGTAAAGAGATTCCATCCAGGGAGGCCCTGACAGGCTTGAGGAGAGGCTCCACAGAAATTGCAAGAAGTTCAACAGGCCAAGAACAAGGTCCTGCACCTGGGTTGAGACTGCCCAGTAACAGACTGGGAGATAAATGAGTTCAGAGCAGCCCTGTAAGGAAAGACTTGGGGATAATGGTGAATAATAAATTGAACATAAACTTTCTCTGGGCCCAGAAAGTGAACTAGATTGTATGTTGCATAAAAAGAAGCATGGTCAGCAGATCAGAGGAGGTCATTCTGCCCCCTCTGCTCTGCTCTTGTGAGACTCCACCTGCAGCACTGCAAAGGACATAGACATGTTGGAGCAGGTCCAGAAGAGGACCATGGAAATGGTCAGAATGCTGGAGCATCTCTTCTATGAAAAGAACTTGAGACATTCAATCTAGAGAAAATGGTCTAGGGACATCCTATTGTAGCCCTTCAATATGCAAAGGGGAATTATAAAGATTAAGACTTTCTATCAGATCCTGTAAGTGACAGGAGAAAAGGCAGTATTTTTAAATGAGAGAAGATAAGGTTAGACTGATAATATGCAATAATTTTTTTTATGGTGTGGGCGGTGAAACAGTGGGAGAGGTTATCCAGAGAAGTTGTGGATGTCGCATCACTGTGTGTGTTCAAGGTAAGGTCAGGTTGGAGGAGGTTTTGTGTAACCTAATTGGTCTTTGTCGAATGCAGAGAGGGAGTTTCAAAGTTTATAAGAAAATGCCTCCAACTGAGTCACAAGGTGCAGAAAGGATCCTTGCTTTGTAAAGTCATTCTCAGAAAGGAGCCTAGGTGCAGCTGATTTCAGTCTTAGCCCCAGACTTTGTCAGGAGTTTATGGGTAAAGTATTATACATGTGTAATAGGACCTTTATACAACTTTGTCCCTAAGGATTAAGGATGGAAGCCCAAATTTACTTAAATAAATAAATTTATTTCTTTTAATCGATTACAATAATGATTAGACAAAAATACCTTAATCAGAATTATTTACTACGCAGTATGGATATAACTACTAATATAGTGCACTATTCTTGAAGCAATATTGAAGCAAATATATTAAAGCAATTATATTGGTTATATTGAAGCAATATTAAAATTAGCAAAACAATTGCTAAGTAGAGATTGATGTTTTTTACCTATACCAACCACCATACTCAGATCTCTTTCTCTCGGCCTCGAGAAGTAACCTTTAGGGGCTTCCCCATGCGAGGGAATGATCTTCACACAGCTTAGGGAGGTACACAAGAAGTCCTCACTGTGCAAAAATGAGACTTTATAGTATGAAGTGATTGACTGTCAGACATATGCATTTTTTAGATTATGTGCTGTCAGGCTTATTCAACAAAATATTCTTTGTGCTAAAAAGAGTGTTAGCACTTCTGCTCAGCACTTTTGACTCTTTATCAGGGTTTGCATATCGTTGCTGCTCTCAGCCTCAGCCAGACTCTCTCTCTCTTGCATGTCCTCTTGGTGGGTCTGATAGTTTGCTCATGCTGGTCTCAGCATTCTTCAGCATGAAGAACAGCAGACCTTCCTTGCTCCACATTATCGCTGATCACAAGACCTTCCTTGCCCCACCAGACAGGAGACCCTCCTTGCCCAAGCCACTATTGATAACAAAGTTTGAGCTGCCATGTTCCCTTTTAGGCAGAGCTTTGCACTACGCTTGTGCACGAGTTGATCTAGTGCCAAATGTTCCTTTCCATGGCAGAGGAGTTGGACTAGGTGATTTCTAAGAAGTCAGACTCATACCAGTTCTATCTTTATTTCTGATACTGAATGCAAGTCTAATGCTAAATGTGATACTGTGCACAAATCTCTTAATCCTTATTGACAGAGAACAACTTGAATCTTGGCAGGACAAGCGATATCAAAGGTTTTCAGAAGATCTGCATGCATCAGTGCTACCCTTCAAGGTACTAATTCTTCTTCTTTCCTGCTCTCGAACACATATTGTGCAGTGAAAAATCTGAATATCATCTGCTAAAAAGCAATTGACCTGTATGAAACCATAATGCATTTAAGTAAAATTAATCCAAGCCCTCTAATGCTGTAAAATAGGTAAAACATTGTGATAATTAACTACAATGGTGAGGTAAGGATAGGAATTTTGTTTCAGGATAGTCAGGATGAGTCTGATTAAAGGATAAATGGCAGACAAAAATGGAACTCTAATCATTATTTTAAAAATCCCACTTCAACACTTACTCACTTATTTACCTGCATTATCAGTAGTTAGCCTTAGTGTTTTATCACTCTTCTGCATTCCCTTTCAAATCGATTTCTTTGAATTACAGTCTCCCCAGGAATCATAATGCCTGACAGCCCAATATGCTCCACCAATAGAGAGTGAAGGTGATGTCACTCCAAAGCCAGGCTCTCCTCTATGTAATCTCTGCAGCTGGCAGTCTCAGACCACACAGGTGAGCACAGATCTGTGTGGAGATTTCCCTCTGACTGAAGCATGACTTATAGTATTTGAAATCCTTTGATTTTCCATAAAGTTTAGTTTGAGACTTGGCGATGATCCAATATGACTCTCTGAAATACAATGTGTGAAAATCAAATGATCACACTAAGATTAGGTTCCTGAGCTTCTTCAAACAGTGCTGATCCTGCACTAATGTTGACATATGTGCTATTTCTGAAGAGGTTTGGTTTTGAATGGCTCTTTTCCTTGCATAAGCTGGTAAAAATATGTATTCCAGCCCCCCAAATGCTAGCTCCTTCAAAAAGGGGAATTGGATGGCTGCATTTTCTTTTTTATTTTTGCAGTAAAGTGAATACACAAGTTTGTTATGAGAGCTGTTCAGGAAACCTGAGCAACAGGGCTTCAATTTTATAGAAACGCAGATCATTATGACCTATCTGGAAGGTTTTTGTTCTTTATAACCCATTTTTTCTTGCACTTAGGAAGCACTATTGAGATTTACACAGTTTGAAAGAAGTACAGTTACATATTTTGGTAAAAAAATTTGATCATTCATTATACATTACCGTTCATTTTATAAATCGTTTAGGAATGGTTAGTAAACACTTAGAGGTTATGTATATGTGCACGTAATAAAATTTATCTTCTGCCATTTGCCTATTTTACATATATACAAATTAAGCCTTTAATTAATACCCTTCACCATTTTAGTTGAACATATTTGTGTATACTGAATAAAAACAGAAGGCTTCATCAATTTGCTGGGATACTGATATTTCTGAGGTCAAAGTCCTGATAGACTAATGTATTTTAAGTGCCATTTGGTACTGGTTCATAAAAGAAAAAATAAAATTGCTACTTGCAAAATTACTTTTGCAATTCAAAGTTATTTGTCTTATGGATGATGTAGCAAAAATTATTCCTTATTTAAAGCATTCTTAATAATTTCTCAACCACTCCAAGTGCAAAGTAGCAATGAATGTGCCTGCAGGTACCAAATTTTTCTGAGCCAGGTCAAATCCACTGACAGTATCCTGGCTTATGTCAGCAACTGAGTATGCAGTAACACATGAAACTATTCATTTCTACAAAAATTAGGTTTATGTGCATGGTCTGCTTCCTAAAACTGACCTGTAGAAATCCTGATGGGCTGTCTTAGTTCACAATTAAGGATTCCTACAGATTAAGTTTTAGGGAATCTTCTTTAAGCGGAGGGTATAAAGTCAAGTGTCCATTATAAGTCATTTTTTGATGTCTCAGAATTTACTTCATTTCTTAGAACTCACTTAATACAATTCTCAGCACACAAACTTTATTTTATTTGGCAATCTTTTTTTTTTTTGGCTCTAATTTTATCCAGAAGTGGTACAATTTAACAGTTAATTCTGCAGTTAGGAAATTTCTCTCTAAATTTAAAGTAGTAGATTTAGATTGTAGTTAGTTAAAGTAATATTGGAAGAGCAAATTCACCTCTAGCCAGGGTGTTGTAAAGGAGTATTCTTTATTTTAGATCAGCCCATAATGAATTTATTCAAGCCAGTGATTAAATGCCTAGCTAGTGCTCGCTCAAACAAATGTAAAACTTAGAATGCATTAAAATGGTGTAGCCTTGAAAAAATACAAACTTGGATACAGGATTATGTTCATGTTCGTATACAGATAAATATATATGCGCTACAAAACTAAATATTTAACTGAATTATATAAATTAATTTCTTCTGTATCTTTACTGCCTCATCTGTTCTGCTCCTGATGTCTCATCAAACCCAAGTTTTGCATTTTTAATCCTTAAATTGCTTTGAATGGATTCCTTTGTTGTTGTTCTTGTTGTTAAATCAAATTGCCATAAAAATGTTTCCTCCTCCTTACAGATTTGGCATTTCTTCTCTGAAGCAATTGGGCTGGAGGCCAAAGCTGTAGAAGGATCAGTCCTGGATCAGTAACAAGTTTTTATACACAAACACACTGTGATTTTAAAGTTTATTATCGCATTTCTCTACAGAGCTAGAAATGGAAGCTTTCTTTCTTGGAAATTATAGATTCCCATTTTCCCACTGGGGTGCCCAATCCCTCATTCAAATTCTGAAAAGACAAAGGAAGACAGATGTTTAAAGCCATATGTCTTTTTTATGAACAAAAATGTGCTTCATGACATTATTTTTTTTAAAACAATATTTATCATCATTTACCCCCAAAACGTGGACATTTATCTTCAACACATCAATATTTTTATTCAAAATCTCATCATGAAACACCGTAATATTCATATTCTACAGCCTCTGTATCTTTATAGACTACAATGTCTGGTTAGATTTCTTTATATAGTTTTGATGATAGAAGTGCAGATTTCAGAATAGTCACTACTGTAACACAATCTGACTAGATATTCTTTCCCACAAAGCAGAAAACCAGAATAACGCTGCTGAAGTAAAGCTTCCATGAGGCGTGAGTAGCATATTTCATTGGGGAAAAAAAAGACACATTTAGCTTTTTCATTGGAATATTTTGACTCTACATATGACACTTGGGATAGAATACTTCTCTCTTTTTTTTTCAGAAAATTGAACCTATTTTTAATGTTATTTTCTTGTGTTGTTTTGTTTTGTTTTGCTTTGCTTTGTGTTGTAATAAATTTCAGATAGAATTAATTCAGTATTCCAGTAGGGATGTTGGTAAAAGAAAAAATTTCAAAAAGAATTTCAACCAGCCCTTATGATTATTCAGATTTTTTTGTTATTACTGGAGACTTCAGTAGTGACCATGCCCACAGGAAATGAGAGAGCTTCAGTCTTTAGAAGCCTGACAAAGGACAGCTACAATTTTCCAGAAGTGATTATGGTGTTTTATGGGTTTATGCCATTTATATTTTCATTTTGTTTTGCTATTAAAAAAATTATTTTGTATGGAAAGCATATGTATGTTTATGTTGTTATAAAACAGACAGGATTTGCAGTATAGTTGACTTAATGTTGGTACAGAAAATAGACACTTTGCTATTCATAGCTTTCCTAGCAAAGCTATACTACTTTACAATACATTAACATAGTTTTTCATGTTTAATATCCTTGCGGGGGAGGCTGAATGAAAAGAAGGAAAAATTGCCCATGCTTAATAATATTAGCATTTAAGTTGTCCCACTAGACATTAAAATTTGCACCTCATTAAAGCAAAGATTGTGCTTGAAGGACAGACTGCAAGCAGGTAGGAACAGGAGAAGAAATGAACACGTTATTTAGGTAAATGGGGTAAGACAGCTGAATTTTGCTCTTTAGAGTCTGATTTTTGTAAAATGTTTCATAGCATTCAACAAAGAAAAATCTTTAAAATGGAGCCTAAGACCATATTAAGAGACAGCAGTGTTTAAGTTTCTTTTTTAAACATTAGTGGCTTTGAGTGATGGCTTCCAGAAGGGTTGAATTTATAGAACATCCGTATTTTTATTAGTAGTTTGAGAGCTCTATCTTTGTTCAGAAATTAATAAAATAAAGAAGGTATAGTTGACAACATTTAAATAAAGTAACTCGAATTCCCTATAGTAATTAATCCAAATGCTTTTATGGAGACTTCTTCTAAAGAAACTAAAATAGTACCCTACATTTTCACAGTATCTTCACAGTTGCATAGTCAACACCTGAAAGCCTGATCATTTCTACTGAGAGTTTTGACCATAAATCAAGCATAGGGAAATAGGTTAGATTTGAGGGGGGTTTTGGGTGTACATCTCTTTTCCTTGACTAGGCTTAGGCATCTGGGGTGCCCTACAGTATTGGAGACACTTGTGTGAGGCTATAAACCAGAATCAAACCTTGTCTTTGTGGCCTAAAAGGCCAACTGACAGTATTGAATCCTGCATGTAACCAACTTCCAGTAAAGTTAGTTAGGCTTTTTAAATGTCCATTATTAACTCTCCACACTGGTCAGAATTCATGTTGATGCCTGAGGTAGGTATAAACTGATAGTCAAGTGGGCAGTGTTTTTTTAAGGCAAAGTCTCAATTTATAGGTTGGCTGTACATCACTGTGCCCATATGGGATTGTATTCTCCTTCCTCCATTCATTTCATAAATACAGACTTCCTTCAAGTGATTTTGATGGCTGATACATCATCCCTTCTATAAATTAGGCATCAGCTCTTTCACTAAAGTGGCCCGAGCTTCTGACTTCTTGCTAACTGTACTGTTACTTTGTTTAGCTGCTGCACCCTTGTTACAGAAAGGGAATAGGCAAGTGGAGAACCAGCTGGCATATTATCCTCCTATTCCAAACAGTCAGAGTACAGATAAATACTTAGCAGTTAATACTACTTCTAACCCTGAGATATGGTTCAAGGCCAAGTTTTCATGCACTAATTGTGCTGTTTCAGAAAAGCCTACCTCCTGGAAGCCATTTTCTGTTCGCTGGAGTGGCTAAATAAACACAGTCTGTATGATTTGGCTCCCTAGACTAAATTATCTCTTTTGGATGCTTTGACTACTCAGCCAATCCAGCTTTTTTAAAAGAAAATACACATGACATTACGGACTGTGTTCAGGCAGTGAAAAGAGTACACTTTAGAATGAAATTCTCAGAACACCAAAATTGAAAGCAGGCTTGGTCCAGTGTAATTCTTTTTTATCTGGTGATGCCTATTTGGGAAAAACTGCTTTTGGCAGACTCTCCTCTCAGCAGCACCACTGGGAGAGAATGGATGGTGCTGAAAAAGAGCAAAGAAATTCTGGGTGTTGGTATTGGGGAAAAAAAAGATACCAAAAAGGAATTAATTTAAGTTATTTTCACTGAGGGATTGGGTATTTTTTCAGGGTTTTTTCTGACCTCATAATGAGGAGATAGAGAGGATCAATATAGATCTTCTAATCTGAAGAGCTGGGAATATAAACTTTTTTTTCAAGTCATTATTTTTGAGTAATTACTTTTAATTGAGGTTCTTTATCAGGTGCTTGTATTCTTATTATGACTGTACAATAATGATGAATCAGTCTTGTACCAAGCAGAGTGCTCCTAGGAGGGTTTCCCTAAGAGCGCTTCCTAATTCCCAGGATGGGCTGATATATGGCCAGAAGTTCATGTTGCCCAACAGGTCACCATTATTTAAGCCATCTAACTATATTTCAACTAGGTAAAAATGGGAGGCTGGTACTCAGCAAGGGATTTAGGTATAGATTTAAGTAGACCTTGATAAAAATTCTACTTTCTGGTCTACTATGGATATTTTTCTGTTGGGAATATTTGCCAACAGTTCATAACCAGCCCCTTAAATACTGTAAAGAATATTAGAGTAGCTCTAATATTCCACTTTGGATCCGTGGTGCAGTTCAGTTTAAATAGCAGCGTAGGAGCAGCCAATACACCAATTTGACACAAGATATGCACACGTGTTCTGAAAATATCCTTACCCTTACTACATTACGTTTTTTTCAATTACAGCTTATTTTAGATCACAAGAGTTCAAGTAATCTTTCATTACAGTAAAAGGACTCAATAAATTGATGTTACTTGAATTATATAGCACATATTTCATATGAAGAACATAATGTATGTAACTCTCATGTTTTGCTTCACGACCTTTTTGGTAAACTAGAAATTCATTTAGAAGATGTAAAATAAGAATGCATAAATTCTGGATTAAGATGCTTTGATTCTGTAGAAAATTATGTCTTCATTTTAACTTTCTAGTACGTGACCCTTGGATAACTGAAAAAAACCATTCCCTCTGGGTTGGAATTAATAAAAGAAAAAATGTGAAAATAAGCGTTTTCTTTGAAGACATTCAATATGATTAGAGCCAATAAGTTATCTCTATTATTAGGACACATGATACACATTCATATTCATCTCTAGAAATAAATATCCTGGAAAAGAAGGCACCCAAGTCACCTGTATGTCTAAACTTAAGTGGTTCCTTTTCTTTTGCCTGAAATGCTAGCCATGTTTAAATTTTGTGAGAGCCATGAGCTCCCTTCTCAAGGGCTGAATTGAAATGACTGAGTTCCCTGTAGTTATATAAAATCTATCTGGTACTAACACAAATCAGACAACAGAAGAAAATGTATTATGAAAGGCATTCTTAGTATACTATAGTCATTGGCTTTCTAGTGACTGATCTTGCTAAATCAATATTCACTACTGCAGGCAATCCTTTGCCATTTCCTATTGTCTTTGGACCAAATACTACCTTCATTTTTATCTGTGTGGCAATGCAAGGACAACAGATCTACACATGAACAGACAAAAAAGGAATTTTATCCAGTAGGACCTAGTAAATACCTATAGCTTGATGCCATTTTAACAATGTTTTATTGATTACATTTATGATAAAGAAGAAAATAAATAAAATTTTGGGCCAAGGCATGGACTAGGTTTTATTTCCTGTAGTAAATCAAATAGTTAATACTTCTATCAGTCAGGAAATGGGGCAGAAGAATCATCATTAAAGGCAATTGCTGCGCAGAAATTGCAGAGGAAAAAGAAAGTCTAAATCGCAAATGTAAAGAAACTAACAAGAGCAAAATGTCAGCCTTGTCAAAGAAAGCCTAGCTACAATATCCACAGTGAACTCTGCTTCCAAAGAGGCAGTCCCTGCAGGAAGAAGGAAAACTCCCAATAACAGCTATTTAAAGGGAGTGCACAAGAAATTAGGATTGCTATCCCAGTGTTTCTGAAACAAGTTATTTGCTCCTCAGACTCAAACAGAAAAGCAGCTGTATAACCTCTAATGAGTCGCACATTATTAAATAAGCTTCTTTAAATAAATACACCACCTGCCTTGTTTAAATTACTTAGCAGGGTTACTACGGTATCTTTTTTTTTTTTTCCCCGATTTTCATTTCCATTTGGGAAAAGTTAGTGTTATCCCTGGACTTCTGATCTGATTTTTTTTCAAGAATTTTCCTCATAAAGTCAGTGGAAACTTTCAGCACACAAGAAATATGAGATTAGACTCACTGGTTGGTTAGTTTTCTAACTACTCAGAAACTCCTCAACTCAACCTATATCACTATTGTAAACTTGGATGAGCCACAAGTTAGTTTTCAAAAACAAATTGCCTTAGAAAATAAAATGCATTCATAAGATATTATTGAGCACTTTTTTCTTTTAGCACACTTTTTTATGTTTGTTGTATCTTTTTAGAATGATCTGCATTAAAATTATGAGTGAAAGCAATCCTTCACCCCAGCTGATCGCTGTATAGGTGGCCCTTTCATGAATTTTTTTTGACACATTTTCCATTTTTCAATCATATTCTTACTGTGTAAAGAAAAAGGCTTTTGCAGCTCAGAGAAAAGTTTCAATGACAAGTACAAAAGAGTAACAAGAGGCAAAAATCCTTCATATAACAATCCAAAGAAACCCCTCATAGCATAATGTCCACAGTGATGTCAGCTTCAAAACATCCTCCATTCTGATGAGAGGAAAAAGCCAATTAGACAAGTTATCCCAAAGCAATGTCAAAAGCCTACAAATTACAGTAGCTATAAAAGCCAATCCCAACAGACTTCTACAGACATGTAAATTAATGCCATTGAAAAGCAATGTAATCAGGTCTCATTTATCATAATAATATCTTCTGATATTATAATATCTGCTGAGACCTGATAGCAATCTATGTACATCATAGGCAGTTTATTTAAAGAGATAACAACTGCTACTCGAGCAGCTCTGAAAACAGCTGCTTTAATTGCCCCAAAAGTAAGCAGGGAAACTGAAATTCAAAAAGTGACCTATTGCAGTGTTTGCTTGGGCTAAACTAGAATCAACCGCACTCATTTCCAAGGTGTGTGGACTCGACTAAAGAGCAAGAAGCTTTGCTTTTCCAAAATTACAACAGGTTTTAAATCTCTTCTGAATCTAACTTAATGCAGGAAACACCTGAAAGCCCAGAGATACCGTGCTTCAAATGTTTTTGAGACCAGAGATAATAAATTAAAGATTACTCTACATTTCAGTGTGAAAGTAATCCTGCTCTATGCTAAAATCATTACTTCCAACTGCAGTCAATGCCAATGCTCTTTCTGGACCATTCATGATACATAAAGAAGTAATGGTTGAGATTTTTGCCTGAAACAATATGTATGACATAGGGGCTCTCTAAGGGTGAAGCAATTTTATGTTGTTTCAACACTATTTCAAAATAAATCTTGAAAGAAAAGCCTAAACTATCTGAATGAATTCAAAAAAGACTGAGCTGTCAGAATCTTTACTGTGTTTTTCTGCTAATTCCCTACTTACCCTGGGTATAAGTTTCAAAAACAGACAACACTGTCTTATTGCAAGTGTCTGTCAATGAAGAGAACAGAGCAAAACAGAGGAGAAATAAGAATGACTCATTTTAACTCCCTCTCCAGCAGAATTTTCTTCCTTACTGGTAAACAAAGCAAAATCAATCTTATCTTTGCCTTTAAAGAATTCAGAAACTGTTTCTTTTCTTCTTTCTACCAAGCATTTGGAGCTTCATGTTTTTCTCCTGTGAAAATTGTTGGTAGCAAAGATATGTGGCTTAACTCTCAGGGTTCTGTCAGATAAGCACTCACTACAGCTCATCCATGTTTCTTACAGAGATTTCCACCCAGCATCCACAGCTACCTGTGCCTAAGCTTCTGTTTGCTGAGTGGCATGTTAAAGCAAACACATTTTCTCTGATGATCAAGCTCCAACATTGGATCAGAATCTGTAATGGTGTGCCAGGGCAGAGGGCAGCTGGGAGGACAACTGGGGCCAATGCCAATGTTGGCAAACCTGGAATTGCCAGAGCCACCTTTGAGAGCACTGGCCAAATGATAAGTATTAAATTATTCCAGACATCTGGACACATTAAATGGCATCTTAAGATCTTATAAGAGGTATGAGAGAGAGAGAGATTAACAATGTTTTATATAAACATAAACCAATGACAATTTGTTTTCTGAAACCTGGATTCTGCAAATACAGGTGATTAAAAAATCTGTAAATATTTCATTTAGAGACAGTTAAAATATTTGGGATTCACCTTATGCTGCTGTTTTAAAACAAATGTGTTTGAAATTTCTTTTCCACAACATTATTTGGTCTCTTTCAATTCAGTGCCAGTTGGTGCAAGGTAAACCAGGGTCAAACTGGTAGTTTCAACTTTTCTTATTCCAAAATCCAAACTTGCCTTGCAAATTTTCTTTTGAAAATCTTATTTTACTCTGGTTTTCTCAGGATTCTCTGATTGGAGTTTTAAGCCTTGGCACAAGTATGCTCTGAGAGCAGTGAAGAGATGGAACATATGCTTCCAAAAATACCTTAGGAAAAGACAGAACATGTTAAGAGGCCATAATTACTCACAGACAGAAATCTTTGCCTCTGGGGAAAATAGGCTTCCTGAATCTCATTCTGTGACAAATATTGACAAGCTCTGTGCCACACTGTGTTTTTCTGACACAATTTTGCCTACAGAGTAGAAAAGAGTAACACCAAATCAAAGGAAGCTTGGATAATGTTGTGGTTCAGGAAGGAAAATCTTTCATTAAGTTTCTGGTAAATGAGAGTCTAGTACAATGTACACCACCTCATAGACAGCTAAGTCAGACTCTGCCAGTGCACCTGGTTCTCCCTTCCACCCCTCTAAACCACTGTTCATTAAAAAAAAGATCAGGACCACTACAGATGGAAATTGTATGCAACGAGCATGGGACAAGGCTTCCTGCCCCCTCCTCTTGGCCTGTCCCTCATCATCCTTGCACACCCTCTCCTGCCTCACATGGTTAGTCTCCTTGAAAGGCATCCTGCTGGTCAGGTGCATGCAGAGGGAAGGCAGACACAACAAAGGGGGCGAGGAGGAGAGGGCAAAGGGCCATCAGCTGTGGGGAAGGGCATGATCTTGGTACACAAATTGGGAGAACACGCTGGGACCAGAAACTTTCTGAAAGAAACTTTCCCCCATTGAGAGCTATGAATATCTGCTCCTTCATAATTAAAAAAATTTAGCAGTGCTGGACAAAGGCTTCACATCTCTGGTGATTCACGAGTATTTTTAGGCTATATACATTGGTTACTGATGTTGTGTTATCTGAACCAGCTACCCCAAGACATAAAATATAACTTCAGACAAGTCACTTAATCTTTCTGTGCCTGTATTTCCTTGTTTGCCTTCTCTAGTCAGACTGCAAGTCCCAGAGGTACACAAATATACCTATACCTGTGCGCCTCAAATTGTTAGAGTGCAGTACTCACTGGCATTTCTACAAACTAGCCAAATACAAATAATTCCTGAGACCCTTAGTCATAGAATCAGTCACAGAATCATAAAATAGTCTGGGTTGGAAGGGACCTTTAAAGATCGTCTCATCCAAACTTCCTGCAGTGAACATGGACAAATTAATTTTTCTTCTAATAATCTGTCAAGTGGTCCAACAACTGGAGATTTCTGATTATGTTTTACTTTATTCATCAGAGATGGCTTTGACTTTAGCTTTCCTATTCACAGGTTCAAGCATAATCTTACTCCATGTAAGTGAGGATCACCAAGCCAAAAAAAAAACCCAAAAACTATGTTTTTTCACCTACCTGTATATCTGGCAATATAAAACCTTACAAAAATTTCCTACCTCTATCAGCCTATGAATATTTCTGGCAGTGTGTCAGCTGTAAGTCACCTTGATATGGATAAATTAAACGACTTTCTCTAATCTGGTACTTTGCATTTTGCTTGTTGGGGCAACCTCCTGAGGTAAAATTCATGGTTTTCATTAAGAACCAAAGCTTTCAATGTTTTTTTTTTCTCAAAGCATACTAAAATCTCAGTCAGTAACAGGGTATTTAGGAACCATATACGAGAAATTGCTATTTCTGTATTAATAAAGTAGTAACAGCAAATATTATTCAATTTGGAAAAGCTTCATTCTTGAGTCATGGTTGTAAGTACTCAGGTGAGATTAAAATATCTTCAAATCTTTTGCAATATTTGGCTGAAAATCTATCTGATCCTGGTGCTTGCCTTAAGCTCGGAGATAGATTTCTTCTATTTCTGCCTGATATGAAAATGAGTGCATGTAGACTTAATTTTCAGGTGTTTGCGTGTGTATATGCACTTGTGAGTGACACAGAGACTGTCAGAGAAGAAATTTAAAGTCATGGTATATTTATATATATGTTATATATATTTGTTTGTGTAGGTACTTTCAGATGTACAGCACTAGCAGAATTCTGATTCAAAATACAAGAATGAGGAATATTGTCTCACATTGATAACTCTCCATTTTTCTCAATCTGTGCCTCCCTATATAAAACAGATGGTTTGATATTTTGCAGTGAGATAGTAAGCACTCCCTCGTCCCAAGCCAAATCTGCCATCGGCAAATTCATTCCTGCTGTAAATTATAACTCAGTTGTCAAATTAAAAATGTGACGTTATATGAGACCTTGTAGCACTAAGCAATAATTTACTCATCCCTATGATTTTATGCTACTAATTTTTGTTGTGTCCTTCAGACAGATGCCTTTCCCATGCTGTGAGGTTAAGAGACACACTTCTCTCTGCTCTCATTTCTTCTTTGTCACTAAGTTGATTTACTCCTCCCTGGATTTATCTGTTCTCTAGGCATGTTTGCTCAACCCCACGGAGAGTAACATCTTTCTGCCCTTGGAGTTAAGAGAAACCACTGAACTTCTACTTCACAAGAAAAGAAGAGAAATACATGATCCCACTAAGGTATCCAAATGGTTCTAATACATTATTCTTTACCTTTCAAACATTATTGCTTATTGGTATGCATAAAAATCAGGCATGTCTCTTTCTTAACAACTATTAGACTAAAAGAATATCATAGGTAGAACATTTAAATATCATCCTACAGCTGCAGACAGGAGAGAAAAGATGCATGGTTATATCTTGTGAGAATGAAATGATTGTGGCATTCTTCTTTTCATCATTTACATTCTTAAAAAAAATAAATACAGAATTTGTTAAAAGTCAGTCTGTCCAGGAATGTAAAATTTCTTATGGACTCCCTTCTTTCCCTATAATCAATACAAAACTCAAACTTTGCTATTGTCAGAACCAATAAAAAGATTAAAAAAGGAATTAAAAGAAGAATTAAAATCTGTGAATTTAAATGAGAAGACGGCATGTAAAGTAAATGGATAAATTCTTGCAAATAAACTACTCTAACAACCGGAAACTAAAGCTGGAACCTTCTCTGTGTTTAGTAATAGTACATCTGCATAAATGAAGCTTTGCACAATAGTAAAAACTTCTGATGAAATTATCTTTTCTAAGACAATGAGAATTATTAGTTATGGTTCATAATAAAAAGATATTAAAAAGTGATTTATGGGATGGAAAATATACAAATAACAGTAGCGTTTCTATGATGTTCTAAATTGCTCTTCAGAAATTCAAATACCTCCCACTGATATCTCTATTTTTATAGAGTGGGAAGGGTCTAGCCTGGACTCACCAATACCAGTAAGAGATATGAGAAAACAGTACATGGTTTTCAAATTCACACCCATCTAGCAACCAGCATGACCTCACAAGCACATTAGCATGATTTTATTACACCACCTTTATGAGAAGATCACATTGAAATTTTATTTTTTCTATGGACTTTTATCCTTCGTCGGCTTTTCACCATGAAAAAATTTATTCCCCTACCAAATACTTGCTGTCATAAGACAGCTCAGTCTTGGGAGTTTGTTCATATGGGACGCTACTCCCAAAAGACAGTTTGGATAAGGTACACCAATACTAGTTTCTTTATCCTACTGTGTTAAACACCTACTCAAAAGACTGCATTCTCAAGCACCAATATGCTATATCACATGGAATACTATTCCTCAGTTACATACTATAAAATCTCCTCACTTATAAAGCATAATAGGCCTACACATTGCTTAAAAAATGTTGAAATAATTACATATCTTATGACTCATGAGATCTTAGGGAACTCCAACACAGAGCATGATGTAGCCTGCACAGTCTGCACATGGCCAGCTTGCTCCAAAGGGGGCTAAGATGATGCAGTGTGAGTTGTCACCTCACACTGATAACTCCAAAGTCGTAGGTCAATGCCTGGCTTTCTTTCTTGAGTACACACACATAGCTCATGTAGTTCCAGAGCTGTGTTGTAGAAGTGCTTCCTGTCCCACAACAATGATCCAGATAAATGGGAGGTGCCTTCCAGTGCCAACAACTTCTTCCACAGCTTTCACTCTCAAATGCTGTCTGCTCCACACACCATATCCTTGTTTCTTCCCAGTCCTGTTTTGCCAATCCCTCTTTCCCAAACCCATACATTTCCCTAGTTTTTTCCTCAGCACTGAATTTTGGTGCAGGTGTGATGCTCCTTTTTTGCTGTGCCAGATGAATCAAGACACATGAAACCAGGAGAAAGACCCAAACATGGATGTAGCCTTGAGTTTTAGCACCTCAGGAGCTGATGGAGAAGATATCTGCTTAGTATTCATTAGCAAGATTGCTCTTTGCTTGTAGACTTGACTTTTCATGTTGTTTGGAAAAGTCTTTCACAGGCTTCATTTTTGTGTGGTACACAGTGCCTTCAGAAGCTGGGAGTGTGTGGTAGAAACAGTATTACGAGTATCCTTGGTCTGGAGACCCAGGAATCAAGTGCGTCTGAGTGGTATCTGACCCCTGAGGCACCCACTTCCCAGACAGCATTTAAACCCTAAATACTTAAATGAAACAAGATGTAAAACAAGATGAATAGCACAGTCACAGCATTGAGTACAGTTCCGCAATGTTCTCCTCATAGGTGAAGTAACAGGATGGCAAAACCCTGCTGACCAAGTTTTCTGAATCCTTTACATCTTCGCTTGTTTTGTTTTATATTATTTTTGAAAGTAACAAAACTACTGGTAATCTCATGAGACTTACTGTTCATCCTCAATTTAAGCCATTGATTTTCAGGGCAATCATAATAAATATGTGCATTTTAAACTAAATTAAAATCTATGCTATGCAATAATAATGATTCTACCTTGAAAGTTATTCTTTCACTGGTTTTATGACCACCAGGGGAATAAAATTTAAAAAGAAATAAAGAAAAAAATTAAAAGAAAAACAGTCAACCAACCAAGCCTCCCCCCATGCCCTGCCAAAAAAACCCAGCAAAAAAAGCAACAGAGAAAATAAACAAAACCCCAAAATAAAAAAACCCTACAAAAATAAAACAAAACAAACAAAAAAAAACCAAACAAACCAAAAGACACCCAGCATAAATACATGAGTACCAGCCAGCTGAGAACTCAAATTTCACATAGAATCAAATAGAACTGGTATGTTGGAAATTTTGGATTCTAAGTCGAGGCATAGTTAAGGATGAAAAATAAAATACTGTGTTTCATTATTCATCCAGCAATAATCCTGGGCTACTTAATTCAAAGCAACATTTATCAGCCATCTCTTATATGTAAGTGGTGCATTTAGCTTGCAGTGATGCAAATGAAATATTTCTCTCTTTATTTGTAATATTAGATTCACTCTTCTATCATTAGAGTGGATAGACTTCTTTTTTAGTTAAAATTAAACTGGAATTTTTTTTATTTCATGCCATTTGAAATAAATACTAAACAAAACCTGCTTGCTTGAAGTATGCTTTTCAGTCTGGAAGACAAACAAAGGAGGCTGAATAACACCTTAAAACCATGGGCATGAAAAGCAAACCACAGTGTCAGAGACCTAAATCAGACCAGCGTATGCAACTTGTGGTCTGAATTAGATGTGGATTTATTAAAACTGAATAGACAAAACCAGCCAAGGTGATGAATGGACAAAACCAGCTACAGAGTGTGAGTGTCCTCACTAACCTTAAGCACAGTCACAGGATAGAGTGGATGACCATTTAAAAGAATTCTGTCTTCCCATCAACATCTGAAGAAACCTAGATGACCTTTGGCTCAATTTTACTTTTTAATCACTAGGTAAATAATAGAAATAATATTTCACTTTAAGTAAATTATCTGGATTCCTTCTGTTTTCAAAAATTTAAACATTTCATCATGTTTGGAACAGGAACTGCCAGCACTGATTTCAATAGGACATTTCAGAAGTTCAAATTTTATTTGAGTTCTAAAGTCAGGCATGGAAAGAGCTACACATAAAAACACAGCATGGAAAGCATAATTTTGTTTTCCAACTTCTTTTTCATGTTGACAATAAGTAGCAGATGTCATGTGTTGATTATGATTTACAAAGATTGGCAGAGAGAGTGTAGATTGAAGCTGTACAAAATGGCCTCTATCCTGCCTCATTTTAGCATATTATCTCCCATTATACGAAGCTATCTTCCTAAAGTAAATGCCGACATTGTCCATATGTGAAAAAGGATGTGTTTGAAGGCATTTTTCCATTTTCTGTTTGCCTTTTTGTAGGTGTTTCTAACTTCAGGGAAGCAACCAACATCATCCCCTGTTGTTAGAGGAACATCAAACTGAACAGCCCTTGGCTTCTGAAGTAGAAACTGTTTAGCTCTGGCTTTAGCAAAGAATATAAAATCGGATGTTTATTCCTAAGTAGCTCAAAAGTACTTATAACTGTGACAAGCTCTGCCACTTGTGCTGAAGTGTAATAATAAAGAGCAAACAAACTTAAATACCTTGGTGTCTGCCAGAGGTAGATGCAATACGTCAGACATCTACTCGTGATAAGACTTTTCTGAAATACTGATGCATCCACAGTAATAACTGCAGACAAAATGTTCCCATTTTCCTCCAAGATAGAAAAGGCTGCACTCCCAGTCTTAAATATCACAGCCTTGTGGCACATCATTTTTTCAGTGCATAGATGGTGTCCTCTCTCATTTGCTGCATCTAATCCTCTGAAAAGCTCATGTGATTTTCAGCTTTGTCCAAGCATTTTCTGAAAGTATCTAATTTTGTCTTGATGAAAATGTAATTTCTTATTTCACTAATACAACCATTCACTTTAGCCATTCCTTCTCTAATTTTAAAGATTATGTCTTTTTCTGATCTCATTATTATTACACTTGTCATTCAAAATGAGAGGAGGAGGGAAAGAATTGGAATTATGACTCCCTGATGAATTCCATCTGTGCTTATGGAAATCAGTGATGTGATGTTCATTTTAAAGTGTCATCACAGCAAAAATAGAAGTCAATTCAAGAGCAATAAAATACCCAAGTTTGGAAGGCCAATACCATGAAATTGAGACACATATTTTTCTTATTATCAGCAAGTACTACTGTAAGAACTAAGAACTACAGGCACAACAAAATCACAGGGAAAGAAAAATAAAGTAAAATTAAAGGGAGGGAGGGAGGG